>JARYHS010009186.1:234077619-234240979 GCA_031002005.1 Vandiemenella viatica
ACACGACGTCAAAATCGTTGCCTCCTTCAAAAAGGCGAAGGCTGAATACCTTCCCGTTCCTTGTCTCCATCACATCCCGCCTCTAATGACCTCGACTTCGACAAGGCGTAAACCATAAGTTAAAAAAGAAAAAAAAAATCTTATCAGAGTTATTGCTTGTATGCCGGTCTGAATATCTACTCTGATGTGTGAGTTTTTAAAGCAAAGTAATGAATCAGCAGTTGTTGGAGATGTAGGTTATACTGAATGCGTAGAGACGTCTGGCTTATCACAACATCAGCAAAGTCAGTTCTGAACAAGGGAAGTTAGAGTAATATCTCCTCCACAAACCAGTCTAAAAACTTTACGAGACAAAGTTTTATATTCGTGCTGTAGTATCCCCCAAGATTAATACGAAAGATTTTACACAATTTCTAACAGTCTGAACGTTGGCTATATAAAAGTGACGATGTTATTATTATTATCACCGAAAACGTGCATCGGATGTCGAAAGTCAAGAGGATCATAGAATACCGAGCCTGGTGGGTGAGCAGTAACGTTCGGATATATCGTTCGCGAGGATATGCAGCACGGTTTTAGAGTCAGATTTTCTTTCGTTTCCCAAAAATCACTCGAGGCTAGTGTCGGGATCGCCCCCGTGCAGTACTCCTTTGAGAGTAATTTTTTATATGCCGATATAACTACCGTGCCCGGTAGGTGAGTTTTTTAGGATTGGGACTGTCATGTGGAGGTGGAGAGTTCAATTCCCGATCCGGCTGTTCATTAGAATCTGTTGTAGTACCACTTTAGACGCAAATAGCCGTTTATCGCCTATAGTAGCTGCGACAGCGAAAAACACGGCTAGTGTTGTTTTTGTCCGTAGGAAGGGATGTTTTTTTTTATTATTATTATTCCTAGCCATTTGAGACAATTTTTTCTTGTATTTTTGACCAAGAGTCCTCGATAAGTTATGGACATTCAAAAGTAACAGAGTTTCGACTTACCGTGCACTCTGCCTATGTCGCGGCTAACAAGTCTATGGTATTGAGTTCGACGTGGGCAACGGCCAAGGCGCCGGTCACTGCGAGTTGCACGCTGATGAGGTTCCTCCAAAAATGAATCACCGTTGGTTGTTAGGCTCAGTATTTGGGTAAGAAGATACTATTTTAACCCCAGCAACCGTTCGGCAGGTGACTGTGTGTTTCTCGCGTGGAACTACGATCTGGGGCATGCGGTGTTGAATAAGTCGGACACTACGTCCAAACTTGGATTAGCACGTTTTATTCTTCATAAGTCAGTGTAACTCTGGTACTGTGTCCTACATTTTTGAGTACCACAACCGGTTCAAAATCATGCTTAGACGTTAACTCTATCGAAACTGTTATATCCAAGGGGCGGGTTTGTTTCAGATACCATCATTAATTACAGTTCATGCATGAGACAGGCGACGAAAAAGTGGGGTAGAACCCCCCCATGGCTCATAACTGACCAAAAACATCAGTAACATGTGTTCCAAGTACCAAACTCTTCACATCAACGTCGTATCATTTAACTCACACTACAGACCTCACTGCCATTCAATATCGTGGGTACTAGGTACAAAACTGTACACATCATCAGCACCACCTCTATCCCACACCACAAGCCTTTTCTGCCATTCAGTAATATTTGCCCACTTACCACGAGTATCAGGGTAGACATATGGTCATCAGACAGATATCATAACTCCCATATTCATACTAGGTGTCACATACAAATCCATACGTCACCACACACAAGCACACAAAAATATAACTAACTAAAAAACCATCAGACAGACGTTAGAGTGTGTGCAAAGGATGACATGTTTTCACCATACACATCAGTGCTTATCCCATACGGATTATTCATCACACCCAATAGATTGCATGTATCATCAACTTATAGGTAGCCAGTGACTGTGAAATCTCAAAGTCGAGTAGAATCCTATAGTGATAGACACACAACGACATCGGAAGACACACATACACACACACTCACATATCCACGCATACACATAGTTCCATACATCAACACACACGTACACGTAACTGGAGGAAAGTGACTGAACACCCTACGTCCAGACTGAATAGTTACAGGATGTATGAAGTGTGACATGTCTTTGCCACACAGCTCAGTGCTCTTCACACCCAACTGATTACATCTACATAGGTGGCCACTGATGGAAAAATCTCGAGTAGACACCATAATCAGACACACACGAACACGCACACACACATATTTCCATGCATATACCACAATTCCATACGTCAACACATACATACAAGCAACTGAAGGAAAGGGACTCCACACACGACGTCCATACTGAGGTGTTACATGATAGGCAGAGGATAGCATGTCTTTGCAATACAGCTCAGTGCTCACCACACTTACCGGATAATATTATCGATGAAAGGTGTTGACAGTGTGTGTGTACAAACGCCGAAATCACCATAACAACTACAACCATCAGTAGGAAGGCAGAACTTATGTTAAGTCAGGTTAATACAGAATGTTAAAGTGTTTGTTATAGTTGGTTAGAGTAAATTCAGTTTAGGTTATTCAACTCACATTCACATGGTGTCACTGATGCATGGCAATCCAAAAGTGTTTGCTGAGGCGGCTTGGGCCCCACAGTAAGCGGCTGCTGCGTAGAAAAAATACAAACGCGTTGTATCCGGATAACCGGCGCGCAAAATACCGATCTTCTTAGGTCGTGCAAAATACCGGTCTCTTAGGCCGCGGTGGGGCCCAAGCCGCCTCAGCAAACACTTTTGGATTGCCATGCATCAGTGACACCATGTGAATGTGAGTTGAAATAACCTAAACTGAATTTACTCTAACCAACTATAACAAACACTTTAACATTCTGTATTAACCTGACTTAACATAAGTTCTGCCTTCCTACTGATGGTTGTAGTTGTTATGGTGATTTCGGCGTTTGTACACACACACTGTCAACACCTTTCATCGATAATATTATCCGCATATTATCGGCATATAAAAAAATACTCTCAAAGGAGTACTGCACGGGGCGATCCCGACACTAGCCTCGAGTGATTTTTGGGAAACGAAAGAAAATCTGACTCTAAAACCGTGCTGCATATCCTCGCGAACGATATATCCGAACGTTACTGCTCACCCACCAGGCTCGGTATTCTATGATCCTCTTGACTTTCGACATCCGATGCACGTTTTCGGTGATATAATAATAACATCGTCACTTTTATATAGCCAACGTTCAGACTGTTAGAAATTGTGTAAAATCTTTCGTATTAATCTTGGGGGATACTACAGCACGAATATAAAACTTTGTCTCGTAAAGTTTTTAGACTGGTTTGTGGAGGAGATATTACTCTAACTTCCCTTGTTCAGAACTGACTTTGCTGATGTTGTGATAAGCCAGACGTCTCTACGCATTCAGTATAACCTACATCTCCAACAACTGCTGATTCATTACTTTGCTTTAAAAACTCACACATCAGAGTAGATATTCAGACCGGCATACAAGCAATAACTCTGATAAGATTTTTTTTTTCTTTTTTAACTTATGGTTTACGCCTTGTCGAAGTCGAGGTCATTAGAGGCGGGATGTGAATGGAGACAAGGAACGGGAAGGTATTCAGCCTTCGCCTTTTTGAAGGAGGCAACGATTTTGACGTCGTGTTTGGACGATAAACCTATCGTCAAACGCTTAGAATCACCAGCATTGAGCTGATACACAGCACTAGCAGTCCATTTGGGTAGTAATCAGGTCTAGTCCGTGGTGGTGGAGGTAAACGTGTTCATTCCTGTCCTTAGGTAAGGCTGTTACGACTGAAAAACTCTGACGCCAGACCATACATACCAAGCGACATTACATTTTATTTGAAAGTACTGAGAAGTAAGGATTTGTTGTCCGGAATTATGGAGAAGTGTTCTAGTGTTGTGCCAACGCGAGTTAAACATCGTGCTGTTATCGAATTTTTAACTGCTGACAAAGTGATTCCTACTACGATTCATCGTCGTTTCAATGCTGTTTATACCGGCAATGCCGTTGATAGGTATACTGTAAATCGATTGGCACTAAAATTTGGTGATTGCGAGAATGTAAAGGCCATAATTGTAGATGATAAATGCAGCCGACGTCCGATCACTTCAGCAAAACGATGATCATCGCATACATCAACAATTTGATTCGACCGGTGAATCACTCAAAAAGCGTATCGCAAACCATACTGGAATATCCAAGGAACATGTCGGCTTCATTATTGAGCATCCTCTCTCACTCCAATGCTGAATTTATTAAGCAGGCATAGCCCTCAACTGAAGGCAACAAGACACACTCACGGTAGCCTCTGCACGCCCCAACACAATTCTTCTTGATATTTTTTTTTCTTTTTTAAGTCTCGTCAACAACGAGGTCATTGGACGCGAGAAAGGACTGGCGGCAAGGACTGGGAAGGAATTTAGGCATGGTATTTTGAATGAATAACTCGGCATTCAACTGGAGTTGGTGGTCGGGGATTTATTTTTTTAATGGTTCTACGCCTCGTCGACATCGAGGCCTTTAGAGGCGGGGAAAAGGACAGTGGACGAGGAACGGGGTGGAATTCGGCCATGGCAAATGAAGAAATCATCCCATCATTCGCCTGGAGTGATTTGGGGAAGCCATGGAAAACTCAAATCTGGATGCCCGGACGGGGATTCGAGCCCACACCCTCCCAAATGCCGGGGCAGGGATTCAAACCCACGTCCTCCCGAATGTGAATCCACAACATTGCATCTCACGAATCATGCTAGTTATTGCTGCAGTCATTTCACGTGTTCAGTCCTGTCCTTAGGTAAGGCTGTTACGACTGAGAAACTAAGTAGTTCGTTAAAGGATTCAGGCGATTTTGACTTGCTGTCGCAGTGTCAACTTCGACCTTTTCGCCTGATGAAGGCAACAGAGCCTGTTGACTAAACGTCGCTCATGGCAGAACAACCGAAGAATTTTTGTCATCTGTAAGCCAAAAAGACTCAATTTGACTGTCAACGAAAACAAAAAAAAGCCAGTAGAAATAAAATATGAAATAATCTGCTCTGTCAAAGACCACTGTGCCCGGGAGTATACAAAATTCTATGGTAATGTGGAAAGATGTACGTAGTGGAAACAATTCGGCAGGTCGAAATAATATCGAAATCAATATATATTATAAAAGTAAGCGTACAATGTGCGTGCCGCTAAAACTAAAAAAAACGAGTCCCGGTACGATCAAGGGGGTTAAATGGCGTGGTAACCTTCAACCTTTATACATGAAGAAGGTTTCTGATTTTTACCTCAAGGGCGTGATTTTGAAGATAGAAGGGGGTGGAAGTTTCGCCCTCTAGAACAGCGAAAAAAACGAAACAATCGAAGAGCGCGAGGCACGTTTACGTTGCCAACGAACGAAACAAAAAGAACAGCGAATCAACGAAACAGTCGAAGAGCGCGAGGCACGTTTATGTTCTCAGCGAACGTGAATGAGCACCGTGAGAAGCACAACGAAATGAACGAATTAAAGAATCAAGAATTGCGACACAATCTTATAATAGAAGACTGCGGACGCAAGCCACCCATGAAAATATCACCCTACGAGAAGCGCGGACGAGGACAAGTAAACAGTATAACCTGAAAAATGAAGCACTCCACTACGACCCGACAAAACAAAATAACAAACACAACCACTTCGTAATCGGAAAAATGGATAACATCTAACAATTTTGCAACGCGAAAAAATTCAGTGGAGAAACACCAGGATTCTGTTGCATGAATGGAAAAATTCGATCACCACCACTGGAAGCACCTCCACAGGAAGTTCTACATTACATGACCGGGGGAAACTCCAGAATCGAAACACATAGTATTAATCCTCAGAATAACTCTGATCTTTACTGAAAAGACTGCAATTTCCAATCAAATTATCCTATAGTTTTACAATTAACACAGCGCAAAGACAAACTTTAAAACATTGCGGCATCAACCCCAAAGACTCCTGCTTCTCTCGCGGTCTATACTATCGAATAGAAAATTATAAAAATTTGTACATATATACCCCGGATAACAAAATGAAAAATGGTGTTTATAAACAAGTATTCGAAAAGTTAGAAAATGATTTCAATAAAAAAAAATTACCTCTTACATTTTAATGTTTATCATTTTATTACAATTACTACACTATCTCACATCAACTCTCTGAGCGAAGCCGGGTACCTCAGCTAGTAATAAATAAAGAACATCAGTGATAGGCAAGACCAGGCCAACCAACTAAATCGGCTGTTGTAGAACACATTTTGCAAGGTTATTGTGGAAGAAAAGAAAGGTATTGGAAAAACCAGAAGGTATTTTCCATTGATAGTTCAGGAAGGGTATCTCGTAATTTAGACTATAACACAATGATAACTTGTGTTTTTTTATTTTTAATGTCTCTTAACAGCGATGTCTTTATAGACGGGAAATGATGGGGGGCAAGGAATGGGAAGGAATTCAGCCACGGCCTTTTGAAGGAAGCATCCAGGCGTTTTCATGGAGTGACTTGGGAAACCATGGAAAACCCAAATCTGGATACCCGGGCGGGCCAGAACGCTAACCGTTACACCACCAACCTCGGTGGTGACATTTATATCAGTTCAAATCTAATATCTTATTTAGTAGCAAGACAGAAGCAATTATGAATAAGCATGAAAACGCCAATGTCTCAGATGGTGGGTGTAAAAATGGAGGTAGTTAGAGATATCGTTAATTTGTTGTGATCTAAAAATACTGAAGCGCATAAATGGGCGGTCAATATACCGGGTGTTCCGGTTGCAGCTGTCATAGTGGGAGACATGAGTCACACAGTCGCTCGAGGGGAGCGATAATTCGAGTGTGGTGCAGCTGTGCTCATTCAATTACGAACCCGCATCATGCAGCTGCGAGGGGAGCGATAATTCGAGTGTGGTGCAGCTGTGCTCATTCAATTACGAACCCGCATCCTGCAGCTGCGTGGGGAGCGATAATTAAGGGCTTCCGGGTGTGGCGCATTCAATTACGGACCCGCATCCTGCAGCTGCGTGGGGAGCGATAATTCGGGTGTAGCGCAGCTGTGTGCGTTCAATTACGAACCCGCATTCAATTAGTTACCGGCACGTGCGCGGCGAGGAGGGGGAAAGTGGGCTCACTCCGGTGTCCATAAGAATACATGGGGAACACTAGCGCCACCACACCCTAGCGGCACGTGCGCGGCGGGGAGGGGGGGGAGGGGGAAAAAGTGGGCTCACACATACGTCCATAAGAATACATGGGGAACACTAGCGCCACCACACCCTAGCGGCACGTGCGCGGCGGGGAGGGGGGGAGGGGAAAAAGTGGGCTCACACATACGTCCATAAGAATACATGGGGAAAAAGTGGGCTCACACACAGGTCCATAAGGAAATAATAAGATCAATCTGAGGTTACAGATGTGAGACCCCCTCCCCGCAATTCAATTAACATTAATTAAAATAAATTAGCCTCAATTAAAATCAATTAAAATTAATTAAAATCAATTAACATTAATTAAAATCAATTAACATTAATTAAACATGGGGAACACTAGCGCCGACACATTAGTTCCACTATCGCCGCTAGGGGGCCAGTGGCGCTCACCCGCGTTAGACATCTACTGACCAGGTAGGAAGTAAATTGATGGACTGATACATCTGATCACAAAATATCAAGATCGCGGTCCGCTGATCGTGATCGAGGCTGAACGTATAGTCGATACATCGCGTCAGTCTACACTTGAAGATGGCCTCTGATGACACGCGCTCTTCGCCACTATCTCCGGTCGATCCGGCGAATACACCTACGATTCCTCCATTAGAAGAAGATTTTATCATCTTTTTACAAACTTGTTCTCATGTGAACATTTCTTTTTTTATTATTATTATTTAAATTGTAAAAGTGTGTTTGATTTGTACCCGTGACAAATAAACGTACATAATATTTTAAAAAACTTCTTCGCATTCATATGGTCCCTGAGAACATAAATAAGAGCTTGACGTGTAACTTTGATTGCTTCACTAATAGCAGATGGAGACAATATAGCAGTAAATTTCAAATATTCAATATTTCTGTCTGTAGCAAGATTACGGAATTTTACTGCTAATTTTTCTTTAGGTGTATACAAGTATAAGTGTTAAACAATTATCTTGTTTTGCTATATATGGGACTATTATTTGTAGTAATTCGTCACAATATTTTTCCCCTAGCCTGAGGTAGTTTATATAGTCCTCATCTTCAACAGCTAATTGTATTGCTTAAAAAAACTAAAAAAAAGTGGCCTGGTTATTGCTTTAAATGTGTGTACATTGTCTCTTCTGTAACCACCGATTAACCAAACGCTTTTTTTCCGGTCTCGTTTCTACAAAGTTAGACCAAAAGTTAAGGAAACAATTGCTTTAACCTCATTTAATTCCACTATAGAGGTGTTAACGCGGCGGTTTCAATGCACGTACTGATGAAATCTGGATTGAACGTGTGATGTTGTGAGGCAATCCAGTGATCGCGATCGTGGTCAGAGATATACGATCGCGATCGTGTTTGACAGTGTACGGGCGTCTATAGAGATTGGATAGTGGATCAACGGAAACATGTTGCCTTGTGGATGAATTACCTTTGTTGTTACAACTGGTCGATATTCGTGTTCCGGTACAACGTCTTACAGGCGTACGGCTGTTCGAAAAATGCACTGCGTCACGGACGCAGACCAATGGAGGACATTCACCTCGGATACCGTGGGACAGGTGGTAGTGATCGAAGGTACCAAAACAGCTGTGTACTCCGTGAAAATTATTGCGGACCATCCAAACTCCTTCACGGTTCACGTATTCTATAAAGACGATGGTATCTACCAGTAGGATAACTGTCTCTGTCACAAGGGCAGAATCTTGCTACAATGGTTTGAGGGGCTTTATAGTGAAATCATGTGTTGGACATCCGATAGAACACATCTGGGACGCTGTTGGGCACCCGGCTCGTCGTTTAAGGGAATTGCGTGAGCTTTTCGTGGACATCTGGTGAAGGATACCTTGGGAAACCTACAAAGGACTTGTTAGATCCATGTCACACTAAATGCCTCCTATATTGCGTTTAAAAGTTGGTGTGACTTTCTAATCTTAGGGCTTTAATAAAGAATATATGATATTTCAGGTAATGTCATAATTTCCGGAGTTACAGCTACGTTAGACACAAGACAGACCAGACTTTACTGATGCAAATTCCACATAATGTTTACTTGCTAACGATAGAAGTCACCTTCAAGTGGAATGAGCTGGAATCAAGGACGTCAGACATGAGGTGGCGTGTGGTCAAGGAACAGGTTGTTCGCTCTCAGTTCATCAGGAGCAGTCTAGTTGACAAGATGGGTTGACTTGTAGCTAAGCCGTCTCTCGTCAGCCTAGTCTAGCCAGCAATACATTCCTCTAAATTCAGTCTGTCTTTCTATCAGTCAACATCAGATATTACTCAGCTATGCCAATTATTCAGTAGTTGGAATAACAATCATTTATTGACGCGGGTCGAAAATAGCCTTGTAGTAGCGCGTCGATGATTGTAACATGTACAGTCAGCTGCTACAATAAACAGGTTGTTTAGTAGCTAGCGCCGTGTCATTCAAATAAGGGATAGACTATCAGCTGGTCATTCCATAAGTGCTAGCCTTCCTATCCTCGTTGCTTGAGGTAACCCAGCTGGTGTCAGACCTGACGTTAGTCAACGTTTTGTTAGAAGCTTCAAGACGCGGACCTAGAGTGGAAGACAAGAAGACAGCAGAAGACAGCACAAGGGGTTAGCAAATCCCGAATGTCCTTCAACTCTACCCTAGGGTCTTCCCATTCATCAACTATTCGAAACCAGACATATGACAGTTGGTTTCAAGAAGTGAAATATTATCACGCTATCCGACAATGGACCAGCACGATACTAAGTAGGTGGTCGTAATGTTTTGGCTCTTCGGTATAGTTTCTGGAGACGAAGAATATTCACGGTATTATCTACTGACGACGAGGAGTAGTAAGGAAAAAAAAAAACAGAGTTCAAATAAATGTTAAAACAATAAAATAACTTAAAATGGGAATAACTGTGACAACACAAACATATGAAAGTTATCTACACAGTCGGATGAGAAATGATTGGGGCTACTTACCGATGTACAGTCCGGTGTTGGTATTGAGCTGTCTCAGTTTCCCTGGTGACCTTTTTATTATGGTTGGTCCGTTATCCACAGTAATAGAACCTTCTTGTTCGTTCCTGAAATATATATAAAAAAAAACATAAATAGAAAGTTTTGCCTGGTTTGGCCGCAAACTTAAGACATCGTTTTGTGTGTGTTTAAATGTAGGTTATTGTCGAAACTGGCGACTGATTTCAAGTTCCTCAGTAACAGTATTTTGAGACAGACCTGGTAAAACCAAAATGGAACAAATGACAACTTTAACGGCAGCTCACGCCTTTAGTTTGCAGTGAATAAACTGAAAAAAAATCTTAGTCTTTTACGTGTCATTTACAACAGTGCTTTACACGTTGTGGTAAAATTTAATGTTACTTATTGGAAGCCCCTAGAAAATAATTTTATAGTATTTTAAATAGGATATTCAGTCCTGGACTAACGAAACACGGAACAAGTTATGAGGCATTGAATTGTCCACAAATCCTTCCTGTTTGTACGGAAGCTAATTATGCAGTTTACATTTAATTATCCACCTGTTGCTCTTACTACTCGTACAGCCACCAATTGCTTGTCGAAATACGATGCTGTACATCTTGAGCCAGACGTGTCTGCTGTTGGTGATAAAGGAATACATTTTGAACATATAATTTAATTTAAAAAAATCATTATCACATAAATACTGGACGGAAACGTAATTCACGCTACCCACAAATGAAAAAGGTACTGATATATGTGTATATTCGGTAGACATCTTTTAACAAATCTGTTGCTACAGTATGAAGTCAACATTTTTTCCTAAAACCCTCTTCGCAGTATCTTGCCCACGTTACACACTCTGCCAACGATCATCAAACAAGCTCTGTGGTCAACAGGCGGACAAACTTCTAAAACTTGAACACCTAATATACTTTACGCTAAACAAAATCTTTGAATCTGATGACCAAAATCAGAATACTAAATTACCTTATATCTACATATATCACAAAGATTACAAATTCAATTTAATTGCGACAAAATACATGCTCCGGTTGGAATATCGCTGCAAATGTATCAGAAACCAATTACTACTGCCCTTTACGAATTTAAATTCCTTCAATGTTTGTGGTAAACAGCTCAGCTCTTCCTCCTGACAGCCTTACCTACAAAACTTTCGTCACTGCCTTACGTCTGAAATCAAATGGCATCGTCATTTCATCGCTTCCATGCGCCACTCTTAATTATTCTCCCAAAACCCATGCGATACAATCCCAGCACTCTTTTTACTCAGTCCCAGTCTTCAGATAATTCCCAATTTAGCTCCCTTATCATGTCAGTTCCTAACTGTAATTTATAATAATATTAATAGTAAAAATAGCTTCCCTTCTTTGCACCCCTTCAACTCCTGTATTTGGTACTCAAAATGTGAATCCCATACTACACCACCATATTCAAGCAATGGTCTGATCCTATCTCACTTCCCTGGCACATTCCCTCCTCATGTGAAAATTTAAAGTCTCCAATTTATTCCAAATACGAACTAGAGGCTTATAACGGACTAAGAGAAGAGCATCAACAAATAATTTAATTTAATTCAATTGCGACGGTGCGCACGCTCCGGTGGCAGTTTCCCTACACACCTATTCTTCCGCTTTCCTGCACCTCCCTACTTTTTTCCTTTACAAATTTCTACTTCAAATTCTTTCAGCGTTTTTATTAATTTATTCAACATTTCTCTCGGTAACTCATTCCAATCCCTGACATCCTTACCAACGAAAGAAACTCTTCCGACACCCTTGTGCCTGAAATCGAGTGCCATCTTGTGGACATGATCATCTTTTCTTTTCCTTGCATTACTTAAAATTCTTACACCAATATCTTTCAATGCCCATCATCAATATACACCTTACATATTCCCATGATTCTCTTCACCCTCCTCCTGTCTTCCAATGAATCCCGTTTCAGCTCATTCATCAGTTACCGATTATGTTTGCGGTAATTTCCAGAGACAAATTTAGCAGTAATGATCATCTTTCGTTTGGGTACAGAATCGTGGTGAAAACGAAGATGCAATCAACATTTTCTTTGCACACACTAGCCTAGACAAAGATATCTTTATATTTAATCGTTGTTTAACACTTTTATACCAGGTTTACCCGTGTTTATGTATATAAAAGAACCTTTCAATTATTTTTTCATACACTTCCAGACGTCTGAATTGTTTTAAATTTTGCAACATAGTAAGAAGACAATACAGTAATTTTATAGCTACTGTTCTGGTATTAACTTTCCTCTGACAGCAAATACATATAAAATAAAAAAATCTCAGCGATGCAAGCAATCGCCTGTGTGCTATGTAATCGCTTGGCCACCAGTGTTGAATTGGTTGCAAACACACAGGCGTCTGTCTCAGTACGTTCTTCAGAAACAGGTCACCACTGAATGAGAACAAGAAATTCAGAATAGCATCTAGGTCTGGAGAGACAGTTCCTTGTAATATTGTCGCGTTAGATCAAATCGTTAGGTCAAGTGAACCTGAATGAAATAATTTTAAGTTTACTGTCATATAGGACATGCTAAGATTCGGGTGCCCTCATTACTTAAATCTTTAGTTTTGTTATAAAACTATCAAAAAAAAATTGTTTAAAAAACAAAAAACGAGCTTTCGCAAGAACTTGAATTAAAAACCTAAAAATTAATTTATACTAAAAATGTAGAGGTAAACGCATATGGTGGGAGATCCCGAAGGATTGTTCGGCCGCTTGCGCGGCAGAGTTTCCATTTACCTTGCATTCCGGCCCTGGGTTGTCCAACAATGGGTGACAATCGGTCGGGCGACATTCGGGAGACGACAATGGGAGTTATAAAATTATGTTTCTAGGGGGCGGCAATCTCAAAGTTTTTGCCCCGACTCCGAAAATTTCTAGATCCGCCACTGACAGTTTAATGTGTAATTCGAACCTCGGAACGTTCTGGTGTGGCTCATACGATACAACACATCTCTTAAAAATTCCTGGCTGTCCCGGGATTTGAAACTGGGACCGGAATCCGAAAAACACGTTTTTGCAGAAATGTGACGTAAAACGTTCAAATGAAATGATAGTTTAAAATAACTAAAAAAACACACTTTTGTAGAAGTGTGTACTTATTCAGCTGCGATGGAATGTCCCACCATTCAGTATAAGTTAATTCTTTGAACAAGTTTAAAATAAGAATAAAGTCACTCACCAGAAAATTAACCTCACTTTAATAAAGCGCAGGGTTCTAGATATCAGTTGTCTTAAACTTTTTATCTCTAACTATTCATAAAGATATATTCATTATGAAAAGTAAGTAGAGACCACCCCACAATTTTTTAAAATTAATATTAATTTTTTGGTCGATAACTTTATTCTTATTCAAAATATTAAATTTTACTTATTTTTGGGACATTGTATTGCTGTTTAAGAAAATGTTACACTTTATATTTAAATATTATGTTTAACTTTGTAGTTGATATTGCTACGAAAGCGTTTTTTACTATAATTTTACTTTTATTATTACTAGAGGGTTTGGTGAGTGATTAACCTGACGGCCTTGACGCGATAATCCGAACGACAACTATCCGATCAATGTTTTTATTTTTTTATTATTCGTGCACTATTTTACAGATGTGTCAACATTGTATCTATTGCATATTTACAGTACACTACAGCTCTGTGCATGATTTGTTCAGAAATTCCACTAGCAAAGAACAAGGTACAATGAGTTTGACACCTTGCGTTTGTTACTGTACTATGGCCACAATATCCTCGTGACCCTCCAGACACTGGCTTTGATGATGAATGTTTGTAGTAACCGCGACACGATAGCAAATCTTTCACTGTGCTGGAACTTTGGAGTTTATTTTTCAAATCTGAAACACGCTGTGTTCGTCCTGAACCTTTGTTATTGATTTGCTGTGTTGGTGAGTTCTGTTGGCTTAAGTATCTCGTACCAACATTATACGCCTATAATAGCATCACGTTCATCTTCTGAAAGGAAGCATAAGTGTCTCAAAAATGAAGCAGAAGAAAATAAGATACTTCTTTTGCTTGGGATGTATAAAATTATAATGTACCATATTTAATTTGAAAGGCAGAGTAAAAACTATATAAACCGAGTAATCAGAACGTGGAATATAGGGAAGGATGCCAAAATTCTGCTCTATAAAGTATATTACGAGCCCATACTGACTTATGGTTCTGAAACATGGACGTGGACAAAGAGAGGTATTAGCAGATTGAAGGCGGCACAGATGAGGTTTCTGAGAGGGACAGAGCATGTCACGAGGAAAGATAACATTAGAAATGAAAACATCAGGGAGAGACTACAAGTGGAAGCATTAAAACAGATGCTGAGGAGGAAAAGAATGCAGTGGTTGGGACATGTTATGAGGATGGAGGAGGAGAGGATGCCGAAAGTAGCACTGCTGAACAGCGGGAAGGGAAGGAGACCAGTTGGAAGACCTCGGGGAAGATGAATGGACCAAGCGAAGAAAGATGTAGAGGCTAAGGGAGTCGTTTGGAGGAAAAACCTTGGAAAGACAGCCAGACTTGGAAGAGGATGTGCAGGATGACCTGCAAAAGCGGAAATATATAGTGATGATGATGATAAACCGAAACGACGCAAATCGAAAATCCGAACAAATAGATAATTCGAACCACAATCGGACCAATTAGTTCGGATTATCGACACTGTACAGTATTTTTATTTTTTAGTTGATTTTTTTTGTTTGTTATAATTTTAGGTGTATTGTTAGTCGTGATGTGGGTGGGTGAGTCACCTGACGGCCTTGACGCGGTGCCAGGTGTTGTCGTCGACGCGCGTCTCGTTGTAGACGATGGCGACCTCGCCGCTGCCCAGGTCGAAGCGCAGGTGGAGCAGGCCTCCAGAGACGCCGATGGCCAGGAAGTCGGCGGCGGAGGAGGAGTCCCTGCGGCCACTCCACAGCAGCAGGCCCTCTCCCACGGAGGTGCGGAACCGCATGTTGATGTTCACTCGGTAGCTCACGATCCTGCGGGAAACAAACCATCACTTCAAAACACAACAAATACAAGAGCTAAGTGGCCGCTCCACTGTCTCATTTGGTTGCGGCAACGTGAGCGTGTCCAGCACTGGCTCGAGACCAGGTGGTGGATGAAATTTTCGTCATCAGGACTTGCCCGGTAGCGAAGGGGGAACGGGGTGCACATTTCCTTATCTCCAAATTGTGCACCAAAGTCCTGGGTTAAATCCCAAACCTTTCTGCAGTGCGTATTAATTGACGGCATATGGGACAGTAGATGGTGATCCGTCGGTCGTATGGGGACGTTTATCCCTGCAGCCACCTTATTGTCTTACGGGAGAGTAGGGCCCGATTGGGTCGGCACTCAGATTCACCGTCTCCCATCTTCATCTCTCATTCCGCACAACAGAAACAACGCAGAATCACCTACAATAATACAGTGGAATCTCGGTAAGTCGAACCTCGATAAGTCAAAAACCTCTACATATTTAAAGAAACTTTTGTTCCCTTCCTGTCCAGCCACCGAGCGTGGTGGGTGAGCGGTTAACGCTCTGGCCTCGCATTCGGGAGGACGCTAGTTTGAATCCCCGTCCTGGCTTCCAGATTTGGGTTTTCCATGGTTTCCCCAAATCACTCCTGGTGAATGTAGGGATGCTTCCTTCAGTAAACGCCACTGCCGAATTCCTTACCGTTCCTTGTCCCCACCATACCACCTCTAATGACCTAGACGTTAACGAGGCGTAAACCCTTGAGTAAAAAAAAATTATAAAAATAAATAAAAGAAAACCTTTCAAGCCCCAAAACCTCCATTATTTGAAATCTGAGACTTCTATAAATCGAAATAATCAGTAACCAGTACTTCCCTACAACATATTTCAGTGTATATTTATTTTCTATAACTCGAAACAATATATTTTAGCTCTGTATCTCGAAGATATCAATGTTTGATTCTACTACCTCTACAACTCGATGATTTTAAATTAATAATCTCTATAGCTCCAAGAGAAAACAAGTAAAGTATCAACCTTCTTAGAAGTAATTTTTAGGAGTGTGAAATAAATTTGGTTACTTAAAATTTTTTTCGAAGAAATTATTACAGATTTTTATGACTGACATCAACACGTATATACCAAGTGTCCCTTTGTTTCATTTTGGGTATTTATTGTTATGCATTGTTGTGGCTTTAGTTTAAGCTCTACCAAAACAAGTATTAAGTATCACAGAATCAGTTTGGTTCTATTGGCATACACGTCAATTACTAATACAGTACATATACACTATTACTAAAGAATGAGTGCTGTGAAACGTAAATTGAAAACTTTGAGTCTTTCTGAAAAGTTAGAAGTGCTCGAAACTGTAAACAGCTGTAAAAAGAAGAAACATGTTGCTGATAAATTTGGCTTACTGGTGAGTACACTGTTAATGATAATAAAAAATGAATCAGGAATAATGAAAAAATTTGAAAGCACTCAAAATTTGTTCTGCAAAAGACATTAAATTGCAGAATTCTCCAACTTGAAACAACACTTACTAAAATGGTTTACACGCACGCGAAACCAACGCACCATAAAGTTCCAGCCAGTATCGTTACTTTTTTCTGCAGTGTTAGTAGAATGCTGTTTAAAGGTGAGGTCTCAATTCAAGCTAGCACGCAGGTTTATTGGGTATTCTTTATGATCAACTGTTCCAAGTGGTCAGAAATTTCGTCTTATTATGACGTTGACAAGCTGTTTCACGAGGTGAAGTCGCAATTCTATGTGTTTGCCTGGTCGTACTTGCGTACGTCTTAAAGAAACACACTGCCTTCTAAAGCCTTAATTGGCGGCAGATGAGAGTATAGTTAGAATAGAATTTTTATTCATTGCTCGATAAATAAAGAAATTCAAAAGTTGGTAACACTGTCTGATGTGCGAAAATCACTGCTAATCTGCTTCAGCCATTCATCAAACTACGTGGTGAGTTACTTGTCTGGTAGCTAGGAGTCTAGAAGAATTAGTGGTTTCTTATTAAATGAAATCTAAAAGCATCATAAATTTGTAAAAAGATATAAAAATACACTATCTATCAAAACGTAATAGCCAGTGTCTGTCCTTGATGTTTGCTCGATCTCCTTGTTAGCATCTCACAGGGCCACTTCTTGCGGCTATAAACGCAGACAAATACTCTAAGAGTGTTTCCATCAGGATTCGTCGTCATTTCCATTACATGTGTTGAAGTATGGATTTTGGTTGCTCCTGAAGAGGCCTCACCCGGCGATCCAGTTCGTCCCAAAGATGTTCTACAGGGCTGAGGTAGGCGCTTTAGCCGCCCTGTCCAATCGTGAACATTGTTGTCAGTGTACCACTGCACAGTAGCCCTTGAAACGTGACCCCTGGGATTGTCATCCCGGAACTAACACGGGTCGGTTCCGTAAAAACGCCCCAAAGTTGGGAGAATTCATGATCCAGAATGTTGCATTAGATTTCTGTGTTCATGCTGCCACTGACAAACATTAACGACCCATAGTTCGGAGACCGTGACATATCTCCACACCAGCACTCCACTACTACCGAATTTCCTAGTTAGCACTATACGCTCCTACAGAAGCCGTTTTCTCATACACATCCATTGGACCTGAGTAATTTAAACCACGATTCAACACTCCATAGAACCGATATCCACTACTCCAGTACCAATATCCCTGTCGTTGGCCCTCTGTACTCAATATTTCAATGGAAACCAGTACTCCTGTTCCTGAATGAAACTCCTTTTGGATGTTGGCTACAGGTTGTGCCCTATTCTAGATAGTTTCACGTTTGAAGGTTCTACGACATCTGTAGGTCAGAATTAGAAGTTGAGAACGTGTAACATTGCCAGGACACAATCTTCTGGGTTTTCTGCTGTCCCAGAGTGTGGGGAAGTTCTTGCAATTGATTGCATCTCCTTCCAGATCTTCTATAGTTGTCTTCTCGGTGAATGTGGCATTGCTGGATGTGTCACTTCCTGGTAGGCTGCATAATTTGCTATGACTTGTGTCAATAGCGTCATCATGGAGTCAAGCTGGCATCTACTGTCGTTGTTCAGCGTGGCACGTTGGTTGTGCTGCTGCCGCAGAATGGGCTGTTGCCACAAAGGTCTATGTTGGTGCCGAAGTTGAGGGTCGATAGGTGGCTTGCGTTGGGTGGTCGTCAACTTGTCAACACGTAGGTTTTTCTTAAATGGACACCCACTGTAGCAGGCTGGGTGGTTGCCCATACAGTTGCAGCATGTAGGTTTTCCATCTCTTGGGATGTTGCAATTTGCAACATTGTGAGTCCCCGCGCATCTCACGCAACGCTCCTGTCCAGTACAGTCGCGGGCCAGGTGACCATGGCCCTGACAGCGAAAGCACTGAGCAAGGGCGAGCGGTGGTCTCTTCTTTAATTCCAGTTGGACCTTATGTCCAAGGAGAGTCGTCGTCTTCTTTGCCCGCGGTACACGCTCCGTTGGCTGGAACGTGTAGAGCGGAAGACGATCTTCAGTGCCCGGGCGACGCATCTGATGCACGTCCGAGGCGACGATACCACCGCTGTTGAGCTCAGCGGCCACCGTCTCCTCAGGCACATCAGTCGGAAGCCCGCGGACGACCAGTCTCCTTGGCCGCCGAGGGAACTGTGGGGCGTGGCGGACGCCGCGCCCGTTCAGGAATTCCGTCAGTCGACGGAGTTGTGTTGGGTGCTGCGGTAGGAAGCGCAGCCCCTCCTTGACTGGGAAGCAGAGAAGGTGGTCTTCTGTTTCCCTGGAGAAGGCGGTCAGCAGTTCTGTGAAGTTCCCTTCATAGTATGCGGTAAGCGGTAGAACGGGGCCCTTTTCAACCAGTTGGATCTCGGTGGTTTCTTGTACTTCGAGATGGTTGTTGCCAACCGCCATCGCTTCAGGTGAGGGTGGCGTGGCAGCTTGAGGCTTGGATGTTGTCGGGCTTGAATCGTGAAGCTTGGGTGTTGCCGGTGGCGACGGCCTGCTTGGAGCAGGTTTCTTGGTGTAGGTGGTGTTTCCATCTGGGTCGAAGCCGAAGATTCTGAACCTTTTCCTCAGAAGAAAAGTGTATTTCTCGAAGACGTAGTGGCCCGAAAACATGGTTGGAAATACCAGTGCTTCCGGCCACCCGGTTACCCCAGGCGGGAGAATCTTCTTGGCGTAGTGGCTGTGCTCAGGTGCCGTCATGACTTTCTCAAAAGTCTAAAGGTCGTCGGTGGGTATTACCCAGACGAACTTGTAGTCATCTAGGAAGACAGCAATGGAGAGTTTCCACTTGCGAGGGTTGCCGTCAGACAAGCGGCGTCTCCAAGTCCGTATCGGGATGTCTTCCGGTGAGATGTTTTCATAATTTCTCTCAGTAGCTCCCTTGGGAAGATGAGAGACTTCACCGATTACAAATATGGACTGCGGAAAAGTATCTGGAGAAGTTTCACGCTTCGGCATCGCACTGAGTAGTCTAGCAGTCAGCGGGCGATTCCTTGTAGCTGGCTCTATATGTGGGCCGGAACAGCGCCGGGGTCAGCAGCTCGTAGAAGGCTCAGTGCGCAGTCAGTCAGTAGTCACGTGTAACATTGGCACAACGTCCATCATTTATCCACTTACGCAGGACGAATGCGACCGCTGATTTGGGCTTGTTAACCTACATTGCAATCGCCCAGCTAGACAGCCCACTGAGATGGCAACCCACAATCACACCCTTTTCGACGTCCAACACCTATGTACCTCGTGCCACCTCCTTTTCAACTGGTTCTTCACCGGCTGCAGCATATGGTGGCCACGAAGATCAACTGATATGCTGAATAGGAATGATGGAAAGACAGAAGACGCTGGAGAGAAACTGGCCAGATGCTGGAAACTGTTAACATCGATGACGATGAAATTATAAGTTTTATGTTGCTTTCCTAATAAATTATAATTCAGGCCTGAATAATAGTTGGCTTTAACTAAGGCAGGGCGTTACTTGTAAATTCTGACATTCCTTGCATTAGGTCACTACTCAGGTATCCGATAAATTGGTAATAGTGGTTTTCGCAAAGAGGGAAACCTGCTTAGGAACGGTAACAGTTAAGGAAATGGTAGTGAAAAACTCGTTATCTGGGATGTGCTACAGTGAAAAGGAAATTCTTTTAACAAATTATATGGCGTCTTACTGGAAGTGCCGAGATTAATATACACATTCTTTGAATGCATCTTTCTGTACCAAGTATGCAAATTGGCTTCCGCTCCTATGCCGAAAACGGCTCTCACCTGCGCATGACGTCAGCGTCCCCGAAGTGCAGGTAGCTGCTGCCCGAGAAGCGCGGGGCGGGGTTGAGGTCACGTGGCCTGCAGCGGCCAGGCGAGCAGTCGCAGGTGAAGCGCTCCTTGGCGGGAATGCAGCGCGCGCCGGGGCCGCACGGCCGCGCCGAGCAGGGGTGCGCGCAGTTGGCAACATTGACTCCCGCCAGCGCGGCGGACACCACAGCGAGCGGCTGGTCGTTCAGAACCACCTGCAACGGTGACAAGTACCAACTCCTTAAAAAAAAGTATGGGGTAAATAATGTATAGATTCAAAGCGTATGAGAGTTAACTTTCTCGCAGCTATATATACAAAACTAAGATATATTATCCAAAATTATATTAGTCGTAGTGCACCGAGATGGGAGGAGGCCAATATTGGTCTCCTACCTATCATTCGGGAGGACCGGGGTTAAACTCGGTTCGGCCATCCTGTCTGAGGTTTTCCGTGGTTTCCCTCAGACAATTAGGCGAATGCTGGGATGGTTCCCTAGAAGGCCACGGCCGACCTTCCATCCCCCTTCCCTCCCCGTAGTAGTAGATTGGCTGAAAAGAGTCCCCTATGACTCTCCAGCAGCCCGCCTCCCAGCCTTCTGCTGGGAGGAATGAAATGGTAAAAAAAAAAAAAAAAAAAAAAAAAAATAGTCGTAGTGCACCGAGATGGGAGGAGGCCAATATTGGCCTCCTACCTATCATTCGGGAGGACCGGGGTTAAACTCGGTTCGGCCATCCTGTCTGAGGTTTTCCGTGGTTTCCCTCAGACACTTAGGCGAATGCTGGGATGGTTCCCTACAAGGCCACGGCCGACCTTCCATCCCCCTTCCCTCCCCGTAGTAGTAGATTGGCTGAAAAGAGTCCCCTATGACTCTCCAGCAGCCCGCCTCCCAGCCTTCTGCTGGGAGGAATGAAATGTAAAAAAAAATAAAAAAAAAAAAAAAAAGTCGTAGTGTATTTAACATTGTCAATTTAATACACTTAAGTAATTATTGATTATACATATTACATTGGAAAAACCAAATAGTTTCCTTTCCCCAATCATTTCAGAAAGTGATGTAGTACCAAATACGGAAATTCAAAGTTCTTTAACTAAGTTTTCACCTTCTGGTCTACTCGATATCTGCCGGTCAACAAAGAAATGAGAATGGACGGTAGATACAAATATGTAGAATATATCTGTCAACGTCAACAGAGTTAAAAATGTGATCTACTTGGCCACAAGATCCGGAATGGTTTGTTCTGCCGCCAAGAGACAGAATTAAGATTTGCATCAGAGATCACTCATCACGTCTCATAACAATGGCGGCAGTAATGGAAGAATTTAGCTCGCAAGGAATGGCAGTCATTATTTAGTGCCCACCATCCACCAGCAGGAATAACTTGCCACGTAAAACATGGGCTGCCCTTCACAGGGTACGAACCAACAATGATCGTCGTGGCTCACTGTTGTATAAGTGCCCCGGTTCATTGGAAGGCTGTGTTATAGCACTCAGCAATGCTACAGAGTGGTTGGAACGACTTTAAACTTTTCAGGTACATTATTGACTGCCTCAGAATGACACATTGTTAATATTCTAACAGTATTGTTACTGCCATAAGATCAATAAGTAAACGTATTCATACCCTATCATGGGGACCTGTAGCCTTTTCATTGAATCTGAACAACGGAACCCACGAACATAATAAAGATTTGCCACAGGCGAATGGTCCATAAAAATGTCTGTCGAAACCGATATTCGAGCTGGCGGCCTTTGTTGACTTCTATTAAGGGATCATAGGCACTGAACCACTAGGAAACCCAAAAACATAGTCATAACATGTTTTCATTCAAAATAAAGTCATGCTCATTGAAGATACACACGTTTAATTTTAGTGAAACACAATTATGGTAATAATAATCGTAATTTCCTATGTAGGAAGTTTCCAGTATTATCCTTTTTTTTAACTGCTTAACGTCTCCTATAACAACTAGGTCTTTAAAGACGGGAAAGGATGGGGGGGGGGGGCAAGGAATGGGAAGGAATTCGGCCATGGCCTTTTGAAGGAAGCATCCCGGCATTCACCTGGAGAGATTTGGGGAAAATATAGAAAACCCAAATCTTGAAGCCCGACGGGGATTCGAACCGCCGTCCTCCCGAATGCGAGGCCAAAACGCTTCCAATATTATCTGTTAGACCCTGAGACTGTATGCTTTTGATCTGATAGATCCTAGAAACTACCCATAAAGAATAGTGCATCTCAGCTTCGATGTTTAGCGAAGCAGAAATTCCATGTTTCGTGTAACTGTCGTTAGCGCTACTTGTTTTCGCACCCGTTTCTAAAGAGATTTTCCAATTTCATCTCTCGTACCTCCAGCTTGATGACTCACCTTCTGAATGCATCCGACGAACGACGTGCGCACCTTCACCTTGGGCGACACCATGTCGAAGTTGGGCACGCCCCCGATGTAGAGGTTCTGCGGCAGCGTCATCTGTGTGAAGGCTCCTGGCGCCATGGCCTGCGTGGTGGGCCGGTCGTCGACCTGCATCACCGCTAGCCTGCCCGTGCGCGAGATCACCACCTCGTGCCACTGGCCCAGAGACAGCGGGCTGCCGCTCCTGTCAACAGGTGGAGGAACTCATCATGGGTTACAGCGAGATCACCACCTCGTGCCACTGGCCCAGTGACAGCGGGCTGCCGCTCCTGTCAACAGGTGGAGGAACTCATCATGGGTTACAGCGAGATCACCACCTCGTGCCACTGGCCCAGTGACAGCGGGCTGCCACTCCTGTCAACAGGAACTTACAATGTATCACTTGGTGCCGATACCTTCCATCTTATTATTCGGATAGTGTTACGTAAAATAATGAAGTCTGAGATGGGAGAGGAAAACAGCCCTAACTACCTGACAGAATGGACTTTGAACGGAGAGTTTTTGACCTTGAACAGCCGGAAAAATTTTACTAACCTTCGCGTGTGTGCGTAGAAATGGTGCGAGGTGCTAGAACCATTCGTGCCGCATAACAAAGACAGCCAACCAGTGAACTATGCGCATGGCTTTTGATTGAGAACGTTATGTTCTATTTTTGGTCTACGTACGACAGGGATACGCAGTCAGCCAGTTCCTGAGTGAAAACGTTTCAGTGGCGCCGTGGTACGGACCGGAAGCGAAGCAAAGTATTACCTGGTTGAGTATCGACCGTATTGGAGATAATTAGCGGCATCCAGCAAACACATATGTAATTCGTTTGAGAGAAGACGCCTTCAACTTTAAGCTGTTCATTGCCATGATAGACTGATCACCGCAATCAGTCGTGTTAAACGCCCAGTAACTACCCGATAATTCCAATGCTACAGACGATAAAGTTAATTGATGTACAGTTTGCCTTTAAAATTGTTCAGCCCATGCTCTCAACTATAAAGTTAATGAAATAGTTCTGTGAGAAACATTTGTAACTGAGTAGTCCTCAGACACATTTTTATGGCTGGAGACGCCATTCTTGTTATTCAATAAAAATGGAGTCGGCAAGGATACCGCTAGTAACCAGACTTTCGTCCGGACCACAAGACCTCCTTTTAGAAGCGTTGAATTTCGAGTTTGAATGTGAGACCAAGGGGAGAAAATTTCACGAACCACGTCACTAACACATGCATTTCGGATGTTCTACGCCGGATTCTACAAGATTGACAGCGGGAACTTCCGCCTCCGCCGGAGAGACCGTTATCGGGACCACGAGACGGCACTTGCTGGGCGACCATCGCTTCTGCGAGCCACCGTTACCAGGTGCTCCGCCAGTTGCGGCAACGCCCGGAACATGACGAACCCGCCCGCATAGTGTGAGAGCCAACACAGTGTTAGAGCAGTGAGATTTCCTTACACAGCCTATTACTGGCTGCTGTGATGAATCTTTGGAATCTTCGACAAACAGCGCGGTCGCCATGCCGCGATACCTGGTCGAACCAGGACGCCGTAATTACGCTTCCGTATCACGCGTGTTTTATAAACTATGTGATACCGCGACTACTGTGATTCGTGTGCCCCACCCAAGCAGTGACCGTGATCCTATACACACGGGCAAATTGCATTACTCTGTTTCTTACGGTGCCATGTTGCGAAAGATCTTGTGCTCTCGCCGGCATTTTGTGTTTTGTTAGTCGCGCCATATCTTCGACCGAGAAGCAATAACTTTCATGCAATAACACCCTGCCACGTCTGGACTTTTTGCACACTGGTTATATTCATGTGCTATTAACTATTTGTATCAGAATTTTATTATAGTTATGGCTCCCATGTTGGCCTTGTAATCATTAGAGTGCTTTATGGAGATTAAATGATGTAAAAGCATAGTTTCTTAGAATAAGTAACCCTTTTTGTCCCAAGTACAAATGCTAACTATGTACATATCTGGCCAAGTTATCTTATGATGAAATTAGTTAGTAATGTATTGTAATTTCCTATGTGTGGGTTGAAACATTACACATTTTTCAAGTTAAACAATATCAAAGAACCCCAAGAACTGTAAACAAATCTGCTAAGAGCTTGCATTGATCAAATTAATTAGTGATAATTAAAGTTGCAGACACTTTATTATTAAGTAAATGAGATTAATGTAAATTGTTGATGCAGTGGTGTTGGCAATTTATGCATAGTAAAATCACGCTCTATCGCTTCGTTGAATACTTTATGAAAAGTAATCATTTTAATGATAGCACAAGTAAATGCTGAGAATGATACATCTCAAATTCAACATGGGTTGCAGCGTACAGACCCGTACAGTTCGGGAATGGTGATTGTCATTGGGCTTGGCTGTTTGAACTTAGGTTGCCAAACTGGAAACCCCATTTTTTAATATATATTTTAATTTCACTACGCGATTACTATTCTCCGAAGAATAGTTGATTAGAAAAGTGAAAACTTTGTATCGACGGAATCGGAACGAAACTGGTAATGGGCTATATGGAGGAACCATATGGAATCTTTTATTTACTGGGGAGGGTAAAGAGAGGATGTACCGGTCTAGTTGGGCTCAAAAGATTTACTAATGCAGTGCATTTAGTCAGCAACTCTTCAAAAAATATCCAACTGATAGCTGTAAACGTCTAACAAGAGAAGACCGTAAAACTCAACAAAACAGCTGAATATCCTCTTCTCAATTGTATTTGACTCCAACCAGTTTTCTCATTTGAAAGCAGCACATATTGACACCATGTTCAGTTACTACCAGATTAATGTTTTCCATTTGGGGCTTTAAAATCTAAAACCCAGCCATAAAGGATTGGCCATGCAGTTTCAATGGCATCCTTTGATAGTATCTCTGCTTTTAATATTTGAGGGGATTTGGGCAATAGCTAAAACTGCTCCCCATCTGCGCGTCTTTCAAAAAAAAATATTGATTGGACCGAGCGTGGTGGGTGAGCGGTTAACGCTCTGGCCTCGCATTAGGGAGGACCGAACCCTCTACGTAAACGAGGATATACACAAGATAATATTAATTTTAATGAATAATGATGAATTAATTAGGACAGAAACTATGACTCCAAGCTTTTTATAAGGCCTTCGCGATTATTTACATCATGTAAACAATGTAAACTGTGACCTGCTCTTATGAAGTAAATATATTAGCACCTCCAGTACAGTTGCAAACGCGAAGCATGTTTGACGATAACTGTCACAAAAATTTCATTTTAACTCTAGTTTTCTAACTTTACAGTTTGCTTCAGAATCTTCATTAATCTTTCACATATTTATGAGCAGGTAGAAACTACAGGAATAATTACACAACTACATGAAATTCGTTATTATGACCCTAGAAACGACGTAGATTAAATGGAAAATATAAGGCTTATGTAAACTCATTTTAAAATCAGGCAGCAAGTTATGAAAGGAATTTAATGTCCAGAAGAAGTTGTAGAATCGCTAGATAATAATTTTAGTAGCCGAAGTAATCTGTTAAAATGACACAAGTATTTAAGGGGATAGAAAGGTTACAAAGTTACTAAAATCAAGATTTTGGAAAATAAAATCTCTCATCTTGCATATTTGAGGCTCATAAAAAATTTGCGACTTTATAGATATCTTGAAAAGCTTCTGATTTCACTAGTCCGTCACACATTATATGAGAGTAACAATTTACAACGAATAGCTACACAAACGTTTGCAATAACCACATTAATCAAATGCGTTGAACCTGAATACTGGACATGGCCTGGATAATTCGGAAACCTCCGGCGAGGCCGATGATACCCGAACTTTTAATTACAGTGGCCGCCACCACAGCGCTGCTTTACTGACCAGGAAGTTTCAAATAAATAACTGCACTTGTTGCTATTTGCACTAATATTGTTAAATTTCAAATAAATAACTATACTCGATTTTATTTGCATTTATATCGTTGAAAGGAAAAGTAAATGCGAGATAAGCTAAAAGGTAAATGTCTTTAGAGAAAGTTTGTGCAAAAAAAACCCGAAAAGAATAGATGTTAAAAATAGAGATTAAAAACATTACATTACGACTAAATGCTTGGTCATCCGCGTACATATAGTCTTCATTCTCAGGTTGGAGCCGCGTCGATTTATTAAAACTTAACTTTTTAGCCATCGTGCTGTGACTTTCTTCACACTACAGGAAATCAGCGAAAGTTTACTCATACCATGAAAAAGTCAGTAAAAAGATAATGATTAATAATTATTCATTGTTTCTTACAAATTTTTCAAGAACAAACTTCTGCTATCACCATAGATGATATCCGTCATTTCCGACTGGCCTTTAAATTAAAGTTATTATAACAATAAAAATTGTAAAAATTAAATTCGAGATTTATGAAAACGTATTTCAAACTCACACAGAAATTTATCAAATGGTTATAATGTCCCGCGAAAGAGGACAGAGAATAGATAGGGAATGAATAACTATGTTGCTGAAACAGTGTACAAAAAAGTGGCAAGTACTTAATGGGATATAAAGAACACAGTGGTTACTCATATCATGGTCATAGGAAAATAAAATCGCTGATTTCTCGGTCTCGTATTTGAGGTTCACAGAAACAAACAGTTTGTCAGAATCAAATGCAGTTGTGGTTCGCCAACTCCTACGGGGCCATTCTGAAGGGGCGGGGCACTTCGGCGGATGCATTCAGCCGACTAAATTGGCCGAGCGCTTCCCTGGCAACTTGCGCGCAGACGGTGAATGCGCCCAGGTCCGGGGAAACATTTCTTCAGATGATGTGTGGGCAGACTGAAGGAAGAACTTCTGGCAGCTGACGGGGATCGACATGGGCTGCAACCGGAAATGATGAAAGCGCAGACGGCGAGATGAAAGGCGCTCGGAAATTACTCATGTCAAACTTGTGACTTCCAGCGTTGCAAATTAATATCAAATGGAGCCTGCCCATAACCTCCACTACAAGTTGCTTCAGCAATACTCATTAAACCTCTACGAATAGATGGACCAACGTTTAATTCTTTATAATTGGTATTTATTCTGGTCAGATTCACTATTTCACAACTTAGTATTCTTGACATAAAGTAGTCTCTTCTATCTCAAATTTGCACAGTATATACAGCTTTAATTTTCTGGTTAAAATGCTCTAACTTTTTTTAAATTGAATTGCGATGGAATTGAATTGAATTGTCATCTAATTACATTTTTTATTATTATTTTATATTATATACTTCCAGTGTTAACTTCCTCCAACAAACTACATTTACCATTTGTGAATTTTAATTTTAAACTCTTTCAGACTTTTAGGTAAATTTTTCATCACTTCTATTGGTATTTTATTCCAGTACCTGACAACATTACGCAGAAAAGAACATTTTTCCACTCTCTGGTGAATGAAATCGAGTATCAAGTTTGCGACTATCGTCATCTTTTCACCGATCGTGGTGGGTGAGCGGTTAACGTGCTGGTCTCGCATTCGGGAGGACACCGGTTCGAATCCCCGTCCAGGCATCCAGATTTAGGTTTTCCATGGTTTCCCCAAACACTCGAGGCGAATGCCGAGATGCTTCCTTCAAAAGACCATGGCCGAATTCCTTGCTGTTCCTTGTCCCTAGTCCCATCCTGCCTCTAATGACTTCGACGTCGATGAGGCATAAATCGATAAACAAAAAAGTCATCTTTTCCTTTCCATGCACTACTCCTATTTCTTCGACCAATATCCCTCCAAGCCCCACACCGACATATGCTTGGAACACTCCCAGCACTCTCTTCACCCTCTTCCTCTCATTCATGATTATCAGTCCAGCTTCTCTATCATTTGAGTTACTGACTGGGTCCTGCGGTAATTTCCACAAGCATTCTAGCTGCTCCCTTTGATCACCCTCCAACCCCTGTATTTGATACCCAAACTGTGGTTTCCAAACTAAACCAACATATTCAAGCAATGGTCTGATCACTGTTTTTTTATTTAATACAGTTCTCTCTCGTCTCTGGTACATTCTCTCATCACCCTACCCAGGAAATAAAGGATTTTGTAAACTTTTCCTGCCACCTGCCCAGTATGTCTTCCCCAACTGAGTTTATTGTCAACAAGAAATTCTGTCCAGACTCTTTAATCATAAACAATCTATGGTTTTTATCTGTGTACCTAATAAACAGACTCTTGACATTTATCTTTTCCTTCACAGTTCTTTCTTTCAATAATCCGGCCACTGATTGAATAATACATTCTTACTTAAAATGAAACACAGCTCCAGATATCACTGGATGTTAAACCAACATTTAATTGAAAATTACTCTATTAATAATAATTACAAGGAATAGACTAGTTTCATCACATTAAATTCTCATGATACAAAAGTAGAATTTATAGCTTATTTATTTTTCACAATATTAATTTAGATGGTTTGAGTAATGTTGAAACCATACGGCACTATATATGTCACACGGCCGCAGTTGATGGTCTTAGGTTCAGCTATACCGCTGGATATAAGAATTAGCCGATATAATTATTTATTAATTGTTCGTCAGAGACAATGAGTGTAATTAATGAACTGTAGTGTGAGAAGCGCAAAGTACGTTAACCAGTTGTTCGAATATTAATGTTTACTGTACGATGTAGATATGTTTCATGACAACTTGCTACTAGTAAAACAAACAGTCCACTTGCAAAATACAACCGTAGCTGGTGGTTGTAGCATATACGCTAAGATAAGCTTCTAAGTATTGACTGTACGTGGCAATAATCTTTGGTCAGTGGGCGCTGCCAAAGAATAATACAACTAGTAAGAGAGAGGTGTGTAATCGCTGTGAGACAAAAGAGAGGACGGACTGTGTTAAGCTTGGGAGAGGTTTTGTTATTTGGCTATCTGGTTTTGAATAAACGTTTCATGTTATTGGTGTACCATATATGTGTGGTTTTTCTTGTTTTATTAAATATTATGTTCACCTAAATGCATTACATTAATATGCACAACTGCAGAAACAAATAAAAGGCATCATCGGCAGTTTATAACCTGGCTTTCCTGGTGAGGTTGGAAAGAAGATAGTCGGGTTATATGGTTATTTCAATGAATTAATATAGTTGTGATAAAACGTTATCTAATTGTGTAAATTTGTTTAAGCAAAATTATCTCCTTGCTTTCAGACTGGCGACAGTGAAAAATATGTCATAACTAACATCAAAGGCCGTCAAAAATGATGGGTTGAACGAACTGTTCTGGCATATTATTTGTTCTCAAATGCTTAACTAAATAGAACTTTTGTAAATAAAGTTCAACGCATGCCTCATGCCTTACGCCGTCGCATAAGTTTCACCTAACATCTAACAACATCTCTGGCCGTTGTACCCCGCTAACGAAGGCCGGAAACGTGACGTCATAGAGATACGACACGACTACACGATGATCGAAGCTTAGCCTTTTATTACTATTGATAAACAACTTGGATTTAATTTGAACATAAATGAAGTGTGATTAGTTATATTTACAACTAATAACATGTCTTCAACACATATTCTGGGATAACCCCTTTGTAACTGCAAGCACAGGGAAGAAGTAACTTGAATATAAATTCCCAGAAACAGAAAAATTCGTTGAAAATTTCATTTCTTTATGACTAACTAACGTTCATGTGGCGGTAATTATTTATACAACATTACATATCTTCTTTTCAATTCTTGTCTGGTTACCGTACGTTTTTTTGCGTACTTGATATTCGTGTTAATGTCTTCGGTATATCACCAGCTACTTCCTATACGTGAACTTAGGATTTTATTGACGGATATATAAAACTGTAAGGTACTTGTAAGATGTCCCACAAACTGACAAAGCCTTAGTGACCGATACAACATTACAGAGACTTACACACGCTATACATCTGTCTGTCACTATTCGGTTATTTTTTTTAAATTTCGGTATACAATGTTATTTATCCCGAAAACGTGTCCTACGTACTTTACAATGATGCATATTAATTGCTTGTCAATTTCATCTAGATAGGTTTTGTTGTTTAGTCATGAAAACGTAACATACAGACAGAGAGACGGAGTTATTTTCGTGTTTATAATATCATTGTAGATGTTCGGTAAATTAACAATAAATATGGAGGTATAGCATCAGCAAACAGAAGTAGGAAGGACAGGGAGAGGAGAATGAAAAAGAGCAGAAGGAAACAGCGTTGCTGATTCAACGTCACTTACATAAATGATGGCAGGAAATCCGTGGAGGGAGCCCCGGGTGAAAATTCGATTATGTATGCCTTCGCACATAAAGCGTAGCGAGGAAAACGATTAGCAGGCCGTCATTCCCCTGCCTCTGTTAGGCAAATTGTAGCAAATCAAATCAGATGACGGACAGTTATTGAGGGGCTGTATGATCAGTCACTTGTGACATCCTGTCTGTCGGAACACTGTATTCGCAGCTCAACAACAGGGACTAACGCGTCGCAACATTCCGTATTTAATGATCGACATACGTATACAACTTCCATTGCGTGTTAATATTCACGCAGTTCTTATTTACTGTTACAGGTAAGCAGCAGAGTTGTTAGTTTTTTATTTATCACCATAAATATCAAAGAAAATTCTCTCGATACGGATGTTGTCGGAAGCTTCAAATTTTGTCAGATTTATGTATTTAGTATCTATAAACACAGATTATGATATCAAACACTCTGCCTGAAAGATTAGTTTTGTATTTAAATCTGTCATATTTCAATGATGAAATATTGACAACAAAATAATAATTTATGTGGTTTCTGATAAGTGGAACTGTGTGAATTTTTCTGCATTGCAACATCGGGTGAATGCTGCTGTTAGTTTTTGCATTATGGGTGTAGTAATTTGAACTTTTTTTTTTTTTTTTTTAAAAAAAAAAGCACCTTCATTTTTCATGATCACTGCAGTAAAAGATAAGATGTTGTTGATAGAACAGATTGAATAGTACCTGGATTGACAATAACAGTTCCTTCCGACTCACAAATTAGTCCCCTTTTAAAGTTTGTATTGACCAACTAATGAAATGACAATCAGACTTCGTTAATTAATTAATCTCGGCCGCCACCATTAGCTGGCTAGGGTACAAATCTATACGTATATAACAAAAGTTTCTTCCAATAAATCCACGTGTATGCAGAACACAAGCCAAAGATTTAATCACAGTTTTGTACTGCACAAATGTACCCGGCCACCAATAGAAAAAAATAATTAAAGCACATACAAGTAAAATTACTGGTAGTGGCTATATAATCCGAAGATGCAAGTTCTTAAGAGTGAAAAGCAATACTCATTCAATCACTTTCACGTATCTATTCATACCAATACAGTTCACCAACACTCCACCACGTAATATCGTAGTTTCCTTCTGTCAGTGAGACGTTTTTCCCGACGCGGTAGCCCGTAATTAGTAACTCACGGGGACCTATAAACTTCAATACAAATCATTTGTTAATTATTTTCGGCCACGACTTACACCGAACTACAACAAGACCCAGAGGCATGATAACTACAAGACGTTCTCTGCACGACTCCACACTCTCTCTGATCTACTAATCGATTGTCCGTCTCGCCAGTCACCGATGCACATAGCATTCGATACTCGGCATAGAATAATTAATAATAATTAAAATAAGTTAATTACTGAAGGGGGCAAGCCTATTGTAATGTGACAAACTGTATTTCTTCTGTCTTTTAAAAATACGTCTAGTATGACAAGAAGGTATTAGGGCCTATGCCTAGCTGCAGAAATTATAATAATTGGAAAAAAATGTTTACAATGAGATTATTTTATTTTCCATTGTGTATATATCACACTATAACGAAACAAGTGGTAACCATAGAAATAACCTTTTAACTAAGGACATTATTTTATTTTCTGGTTTTGTTGAAGTTTGTTTCCTTTCTTTTATAACTCTGTAATAGACGAAAACTGTGTGAAATATGGCGCACGCATATCGGCGGTAGTTTAACAAGAAATATTATGTCTAGCGTCGCACAGTAATGTTGCTTCTTAATGGAAGTTTATGAGTTGTTTTCGTCGACATAGTAATTTGCAGACGAAGTTTAACTTCATTTACTTGATTTTAGTAGACATCTTCCAGGAATTGTGCTTTGTAGAACAACTTCGGTCTTAATTATACCAAGAATAATGCAACACTTTAATTGCTCTTATTCGTGCTTTTCATTTCCTTCTTGTCATGCTTCAATATCAGTTACTGAAGCAGCTTCTACGAGCAAAAATAGTCTAAACACCAAACCCACTGTTACCTAACATTGGTGTTTTACCAGTCCTTCATTTCTTACTTTGTCTGTCCACTTAATTTTCAGCATCCTTCTGTAGCACCACATTTCAAATGCTTCAATTTTCCTCCTTTCCGGTATTCCTAAAGTCCACGTTTCACTACCGTAAAGTGCTGTGCTCCACACATAGAGTTTAAAAAGTTTTTTCTCGTAATTCCTAGATCAATATTTGAAACTAAAAGATTTCTCTTTTTCATGAAGGCTCTTATTGATAGTGCTATTCTGCTTTTAATATCGTTCCTGCTTCGGCCATCGGTTGCAATTTTGCTTCCCAAATAACAAAATTCACTTACTTCTCCAATTACATTCGATCCTATTTTTATATTTAAACTGCTAGTATTTGTATAATTTCTGCTACATTTCATCATTTTGTATTGCTTTGGTTTATATTCAGGCCAAAATCTTCCTTCAGTATTTTGTTCATGCCATTCAGTAATTTTTTAACATCCTCAGCCCTTTCTGCTGACAAGACAATGTCATCAGCAAATCGTAGCATAGGCCTACTGATTTTTACTCCCTGAACACTTATGCCACATGAAAATCTTTATTTTACTTTCTTTATTGCTTCCTCTGCATACAAGTTGAATATTAACGGGGATAGACTACAACCTTGTCTCACACCCTTTTTAACTGATGCTTGTCTCTCATGATTCTCTACTTTTATTATAGCCACTTGATTCTTATATAGTTTATGAAGTATTCTTCTATCTCGATACTTTAGTCCTGACTTCTTTAAAAAATTTAACATCTTTTCAGGTTATATTAAAAGACGAAAAGACCGTCTAGTGTGACTCAACGCGCGGAGGCACCGCACAGTAGATCTGGGAGGTACAACGCGACCGGACGGGAGCCCAGGATCCTGACTGCAGTGTTTACGCGGTTGCCCGCAGTCACCTAGGCGAAAGGCAGGATGGTTCCCAACCTGATACTCATAAATTACACATTTCAAAAACAAAAAATATACTTACCATACAGAACACACAAAGTTATACGTTTCGCAGGCAGATGTCAGCAGAAGAATTTCCTCCAACAAATTATCAGTGACTCTAATACGAGATTTCAGGCAGAAGCTCGGTTTCTACGTGCTGCTTGGAAGCAGAATTGGAGGGGGAGAAATAGGGACGTAAAGTGACAAAGGACCGTATGCAAGATAGGCTAACGGAACTACCGAATACAACGCGGCTCTACGTCTTAGGGAAGATCCATAAACTACGTGGCTCACTCTAGGGGTGGGGGGAGGTGAGAGAAAAAAGGGGGGGGGGGCGTCAGAGCCAAGCCACGTAGCGTTTCATTCATATCATCCTTATATGTAAATGGAGAATTTCCCGGCGTATAGATTCAATGAATTCTTCACTGGTGTCTAGTCGGATAGAGTCATAGAATGACGACGTTTCAACAACCTGCTCGGTTGTCTTCATCAGGTCTATTTAAGATAATTACTTCTCGAAATCACCAACAGCTAAGCCAGTGTGTTGGTGATTTCGAGAAGTAATTATCATAAATAGACCTGATGAAGACAACCGAGCAGGTTGTTGAAACGTCGTCATTCTATTTCTCTATCCGGCTGGACACCCGTGAACAATTCATTGAATAGTATTGTTCTTCACAGTTAAAATAATGAATAGACACCATACAAAGACATTTGGATATTTTTTTTTTTTTTACTTTTGGTTTTACGCCTCGTCGGCGGCTAAGGTCATTAGAGGCGGAATGGGACTGGGGACAAGGAACTGGAAGGAATTCAGCCATGGCCTTTTTGAAGGAAGCATCCCGGCATTCGCTTGGAGTGAGCTGGAGAAACCATGGAAAACTCAAATCTGGATGCCCGGACGGGGATTCGAACCCGCGTCCTCCCGAATGCGAGGCCGTAACGTTAACCGTTCACCCACCACGCTCGGTTCATTTGGATACTTAATTCTGTCATTTAACTATCGCTGTATGTAATTTGGATATTCTGTATACTAATGTATGCATGTGACTAAGTCATAGCACTGGGTTTCACGCAGCTGCCGAGTTTTAACTAACCAACACACGCGGCGCATTAGGGATCGGAAACATTAGACCTGCCGTACGTAGACTTAAAGTCGCTTACAGATATCACCCTGAATTACGCAAGGCAGCGGCAGTTCGTATTGTTTGGATGGATTGAAATAAAGATGTTTTTATTATTTTACTTATTATTAGGATCGTCTGCGTGTGACCACATTTTTAAAATAACTCTAATTTTGTTCTGCCAAGTCAATTTCACGTTGAGAGAGTGGTATGAAGTGGTGCTGCAGAATAAATTACGAGGCTTATCGAAAATGTTTTTCCAATGAGTTTTCACTATCTCAGGAGTTATAGAAATATTTTTAGCAGATCATAGAATCATTCCCTGGTAATGTAGAAAGAAAGGTGACAGAACTGCAACAAAAACTGCATCTTTTATTTTATTTTTTTACGTAGCATGTATAGTTTGCTCTATTTTATCAATTTATGAACACTGCTGAATCAGATAAGGAGGATGTTTTTAGTAACAATAAAAGGATCACTGACAGTACCTGAGAAATAGGATTTTCATTCAGAATATTTTATAATTACAGAAAACTATATTAGAAAGAGCGTTTTAAAACTCTTTGTGTGGAGCACAGCACTTTACGGTAGCGAAACATGGACTTTAGGAATACCGGAAAGAAAGAAACTTGAAGCATTTGAAATGTGGTGCTACAGAAGAATGCTGAAAATTAGGTGGACAGACAAAGTAAGAAATGAACAAGTTTTGGAAACGATGGGTGAGAAAAAAAGTTTATGGAAGAAGCTTACAGGCTGGTAGGTCATATTTTGAGACATGCTGGATAGGTTAATTTGTTAGTGGATGGAACAGTGGAAGGTAAGAACTGTAGAGGAAGACAGAGATTAGAATATATGAAGCAGATAATTGAGGACGTGGGTTGTAAGGGGTATGTAGAAATGAAGAGGTTACCACAGGATAGGAAGGGATGGAGGATTGCATCAAACCAGTCTAAAGACTGACGACAGCAAAACAAAAAACAAAAAAATTAGTCCGCAGTTAGTGTTCAGTGTACACACTTTGACAATAAATTTGGCCGCCGCTGAAACATTCCTTCGCTCTTATTTTGCACAATCTGACATCAATGTCATCTTAAGAAACAGTAACGTAATACTGGCTTGCCAGTATTGCGTTACTGGTTCCTGGGATGACATTGGTGTCAGATTTTGCAAAATAAGAGTGATAGAATTTTTCAGCGGCGGCGAAATTTATTGTTAAAGTGTGTACAAGCAATAATTTTAACAGGAAGGCAAAAATGGAGTTACGTGGTTTATGGACGCTCCGTTATCGGCAGTGCTGAAATTCAATTCCACTACGGTCACGGGTCCTGCAGTTGAAAGCTGTTTCTCCTCTAACAAGCCTGCAAATACGGCACTGGACATCGAGAGAACAGAACGTACGGAGGTGGGGACGACAGAGGGTGTCTGAGTACATGGAGGGTCGACTGTGACCAGTTAGAGACATATTTCGAATCATTTTCAGCGTAGGAGAACAAGCAATGCGGTTCGCGTTTACCTCCTCTTACCACACCGAGACTGTACCGTCTTCTTTTCTACAGACACAGGGTAAACCATTTCAATCTGCTATTAAATCCTCACTCCATGCACCTAACGTTTCATCGACGCCCCTAGTTAGCACTCTGGATATACCTTATAACTGCGCCCTAATGGACTTTAATTCCAAAGTGTTCCCGTACAATCTCACCAGTGATCGTCGTTCGGGTGAAGTTATGAGTCAGCAAAGCTCCGAAAGCCTGACTCGTTTTAAACGCTACGTCTTAATTGCCTCAAATATGTACAAACACTGAAAATCAGTAACAGCCAATGCCTGATCCGTCGCTGCTGTTCCGTACAAGTTGCGCTCGTTGACGGTGTCACTACATTATGTTTTACGGTCGATACGGATTCCTATGACATATAGCATGAACCACCGATTATATGAGTGTGTGTACAGGCAGTCACTGACTACAGTTATCCACCACTTAGTTTGTGTTTTGCTTTAGTCAGCAAGCGAAAGCAGATGAGAGATTGTCAGTCATCGATCGTACCATCAATTATTTTGAAGTGGATTGTCTGACTGTTCAGTTAAAATACTGCAATGTACTAAGGAAGTGTGTGAATTGAAAAAATCGTAAATATTTGTTATCATTAAAATTTCTAATTTATTGTTTGTAATCAATACGTGATAATGTATGATTTTTCACTTGCGAAAGCAGAGATTGTCAGTCATCGATCGTACCATCAATTATTTTTGAGTGGATTGTTTGACTGTTCAGTTGAAATACTGCTTTATACTAATGAAATGTGTGAATTGAAAAAATCGCAAATATTTGTTATCATTAAAACTTGTAATTTATTGTTTCTAATCAATACGTGATAATGTATGATTTTCCACTTTTTATACAGAGTAGATTTTGTGTAAATGGTAGAGTACAAGTGTGGATCAAAATGTGTTTGATGCGGGTAAGTTGAAAGTCAGTACATGTGAGATTGAGTAAGCGAAAGTCGCAGTCTGCTGTAGCGATCTGAATTGTGCTACTGTTTGGAATTAGTGTATTTGCCCCTTCTTACGTGTAGGAGTGAGTTTTCACGTAATAATAATCAAAACATATGTAGCATTAGTCGAAAATGTCTGTATCAAACATTCCCTAATGGTATGAGAAAGAATGTTTGCTATTAACTTAAGATTCGGACATAACAATGACATTTACAATTCTCTTCCATTAATTACTCATCTTTTTCAAAACATTAACAAAGCGGCATGAGTTCTTGCCGTCTGAGACAACTGAAACACACTGATGAACTTAACTTTTTACCAATACCAGCGGAAAAGGTTATTGAAATTCGGAACAATGCGTCGCGTTACAATGAGGGCAAGCGGTGGTGTGGGATTTGTTCTCGCAGACAGAGAAGCTAGGGGACTAGAACTTGTGAATGCATAAAGGTTTTGCCAGCAGTGTGGCTAAAGCGCGGTGCTGGAATTTCTATTCAGTTACAGCGGACGTTCCCGGGTTTTGCAGGTGGAAGCCGTTTTTTACTTCTACAGGCCAGATGTTCTGAACAATTGGTCGTGACATAAATAAAGGTGTCTCCCTGAATCCGCAGGTTTTGCAAGGCGGTACCAAAAAAAATTTGCGTTAAATTGTGGAATGTCTCCCGTTTTTCAGTTTATGGACAAATTACTTTAATGGATTGACGGAGTCATACAGTATGCGTCAGTTTTCTACATAGGTAATGACGAAACATATCAGTCTTATAAATAATAGTTAATTGTTTTTGAACTTATACTTTACTTAAAAGCTTTTTATACCGATAAAACTTTCTGTCGTTTAAAATTAAATGCAGCTATTTGATAACATCCTGTCTAAACACTCTGAGACTCTAATCAGAGAATGTTTAGTAACACCGCGAAAAATATCGATAAAAACATTATAATTAATCGTTATTAGTTTTTTCTTACAATCTTTTCCAGAACTAATTCCTTCTACCTCCATAAGTGATACCCGACATTTCTGAGGGGTGTTTAAATTAGTTACCTATAATTATGAACCCAACAAAAAATATTATTACTTCACCAATGACCAACTGCAGCGGAATATACAGAAATCTATAAAGCTGTGGCTACTTTCGTTCTAATATCATTTGGTCTGACACATATGTACCACAGTCGAAGATGTTGAAACTTTATTTAGAATATTTCTGCCTACTTCGTATGTTGATGAAGACATCCGTTATAAATTTTAATCTGAAGTGATAAAGTTACTTATAACACGTCATTAATATTGTATCTGGTGTTGTGACCACGAACTTGTTATTTTACGAATAAAAGTGTGATGAAAAATTTATAATCTGTTTCCTGAGGATATATTTTAAGATGGCCCACATTTTCTCCGTAAGACGGAATGGCGACAGGTTAAATTTTCAAAAGCAAGAATTTACTTGACAAAGTAATATTTGAAAGATCTCATTTATTTTTATCTAAGCTCTATTTAGAGGTTAGAGCAACGTCTTCTTAATCTGTTACAAATGGAGAGCTGGTGACAAGTATTTTATTGATAATGCATATTTTCAGTGACCCCAGACCCCACACTTATATTGTCAGAGATATGCATGGTCTACACTGGTCTGGCATCATCAAAATCCTGACTAAATGCTGTAATAAGAATTATTATCTAAAGATAAAATGGAATGGGGAGGTTAGTGGATTCGCAACATTGAAGAAAAGCTCACCACGTAAGCTCTGTGCGTACGGATGTTTACTGTCAGAAAAAATTTAACTTCCTTACTCCAGAGAAAATTTGATTCACTGGAATATGTCTGGCGCAGTTAAAATCTCGCATATCTGATGAGCTAGTTTGTGCCGGCTCTTAGCCGAAAATAAATAATCTGTTTTCAGTTTGTTAAATACCTTGATTAATAGTTTCATCGCGTTAAATCACTAAGGCTAGTTCTGCTGGAGGTAACCTCTCGTAGCTTCTGTTGACAATAACTTAGAGTCACGGATACAAACGCCCACTGTACATAAAACTCAGGTTTTCCTTTATATAAGAGCAGCAAATGAGTTGGTAAAGCTACAAGGCAATAAAATTTAGCCAGCATGCCTGGATTAGCATAAAAAGTCATAATAAACTACTCGGCAAGTGGAAACAGAAAGAAAGTTTAAAAGGTAAACTCATGTAAAAGTGAAATGTGTTTTCGTATCAGGCACGAAATGTTGCGTACACGATATCCACGAATTTACCAGCAGAGGAACTGGCGGGCTCATTTTTTAGCAACAATTACATGATTAAAGTGTCATAAAATAATATACCTCAAAGAATGTGCAAGCAAACTTTTCAAGTAAATAGGGTGAAGATCGACGTTGTAAAAATTTGTTGCGTAGAAGAAGTCCATTTAGATAGGCTCCATAGTGGTTTTTGTACTTATTCTTTCACATTCAATAGTAGGTTTTTTCTTGTGGATAAATAATCCTATAGATCCTTGGGGTTTCTGATTACAGTACATGTCCTAATATCCATACCAGAGAGTTATGTTTTTCTATTGGGATACTCTTGATCTGGTCGTATTAGAAACTTGCATGAAATTTCAAATGGTGAAATTTATAATATAGTTACCGTTGCATGCTTCGTCCAGATATGTACTGCATTTCCACAAGTAGAGCGATGCGTTAATATGTCAACATTCCTATGTGTATCACGTCTTGTGGCGAGACAGTATTTATATATTTATTTATTTATTATTGCCGTTATATCAATCATTATTTCAGGATGTAGCCTCTTTAAGTCTAATGAGCTATATATTAGAATTTAATTCTACATAGTTTTGTTGTAGTTCTTTCCAGGCTGATCGATCTTAAGCCATCCTCTTCCAGTTCACGCCTGTAACTCGACGTATATCCTAATCTCAGCGATCCGGGGGTCTTCCTCTTGCTCTTTTCAGGTTTCTTGGTATCTAATCCAGTACTGCTGTAGATCATCTTTCATCTCTTTTGCGAGCAATATGACCAGCCCATTTCCATTTTTGGGTCATGACTCTTTTCAAGACAGTATTAAACCATTTATATTCATTGTAAAGCTTCAAGTCCAAGAAGCATTGTTAAGGGCAGAGGAGCGCGGTGTAAAATTGTAATTGTTGAGTCAGTCTGTAGCAGGCCGCCGCAAGAGTAGTGTTAAGGTCACAGCGCGGCCTTGTATAATTGTTTCCTGGACCTAAAAGTAATAAAATGTCGTCCACTAATCACGTTAGGGAAGTGCTTCGTGATGAACGACAAGCTAGCAGTGGTGAGAAGTGGGAACATAGAGTGTAGACTCGGTAGTCAGAAGCGTGGTCAGAACTTGCAATCGGAGACAATGAAGTACTGTATAGCCTTATCCCAGTCAGGATGAATAATCATAGTGGCGGTGGTTGGGATAGATGTATGTGTTTGGTAAATAAAGCAAATGTGAATTTAACAGCGACCTGTGAATTGACTTCGTAGAAGAATCGAAACCTAAAAAGTCAAGCCAACTATCCACCATACCTAATATCGCTCGCCCGCTAACACATGTGTTAGTGTGGGCAAGCACATTAAATCTCTAGAGTCTGTCTGTTGATTTTAAATAGATTTGAAATAATTTCACATTTGTGTGTACAGTGTTATTGACAACCTCATACCATAGCCCTTCATGGAACATATAAAATCACACGTTTCCTCAATTTGTCTTCATGAATTTTGTTTCAATATTATTTTTGGGTCTGCCGGATTTCAGCGTTGAGTATAAATTTTTAGTCGTTGTAGACAGTATATCGTTTGGGGTAACACTCGGTCCTGGCATTCAGGAAGACGTGGGTTCGAACCTTAGTCCGGCTATCTAGTTTACGGTTTACCATGATATCCTGAAATCTCCTAAGGCGAGCGGAATATTTCATCAAAAGTTCATAGCTGAATTCATTTCTGTTCCTTGCCCCTGGTCCTTTTCTGCCCCTAATGATCTAGACGTTGACGAAGCCTTAAGTCCTAAGCAAAAATAATAAAAATCAGGCGTAGCTTGGACTTAAATATTTGCTATGCATTATATGATGAATATACACGGAACATAAAACCAAAAGTTTAACGAACTACGTCACGGGTCATATGATCAAACAAATCTCTTAAAAATTCCTGCTCCCTCCGAGAATTAAACCCAGGCCCTTGGTGTATTTAAAAGTACAATTCAGTAAACGAACAAGTGTAAAATAAATAAATGTTACGAAGTGAGTATCGAAATGGATACCATTAATTGAAAGCACAAGAGTTTTTCATGTAAAGTTTACAGAAGAATAAGTATGTATCTCTCCCGATAAACAGAATATATTAAATAATAAAAGGGTTAACGTACATTCGACGTCCTTTTAAGACGTAAAAGAGGGCGCATAGTGTACTCTCATTATTTAAGGGGGCAAAGAATCATCGAAAGGTAAAAAATAATAGATTATTGTTACATTAAAGCTTAAAATGAAATGTATGTCAACGTATAGTTAGATAAAGTATGGCAAGAAAGATATTAAACCCTTAATAAAGTAGGGATTACGTTTTTAGGCTTAAGTACAATCAACAATTTCCGTTCACACTCAGACAAGCATCATGAGCATTTTTATTTTAATATATTTCCCTGCCTGAGATAAGGCTGATACTGTGAGCGGAGTTACAGAAATGCAGACCAGTGGAATGGAAACCAATTCCCCGAGGAGCCGCGTCCCAGATCTGATAGCGTCTTTGTGCCTGAGCTGGTGAATATATCTTCTCTGTCTCCAGCGCCAAATGAGGAGATGTGGCCAGAGAACACAAAGAAGACTCTTTTGCAGAGATATGTAAATGTCCTGAATTCATTACAGCTCCACAGAACCTGTGTCTCCGAACCGAATTTGACGGAACTAGGACGCGCTGTGTTCTTCGAAACTGTAAATGATTGTCTGCAGTGTAGTAAGGCAACATTGCTCCTTGAAAAAGATTTTTTGGGGTGTTGTTGAAAGTAATTTGGTGGCTCTAGGATATTCGTGCGATTACATTGGTAAATGCGAGAAAATTTTGTGTATTACTAAGAGTTACAAATCTGGAAATGTATTGATCATTATCTCTCTCTCAAAAACAAAAAAAAGGGGTAACAAATAAACAAATACAAAAACACTGCCTCTTTATGATGAAATAACTTCACAGCGAACTTGATAAACATAAATTTGAGAAAATAATCAGGTAAATATGTGAGACAAAATTCTGCTGCGTGAAATAAACATATCGGTCTTCTTATTGATGATACTTATTTTCCGAATGAATTGTTTTCAAAACACTACCGCTGTTGTTGATTTGTCAACTAGATAATTTTGGGAAACCTAATCATTTGTTCATTAATGAACGGTGGAAATTTTCATTCCAGACAAAACTGATGTAAATACCAAATTATTGGTTTGTTTATTAACAAAATTGTAGGAAAAATAAAGAATTAACTTAGCATTAGTAACTGTCTTCCGGAAATTCATCGCGTCATCTATTGTGTCCTCACATTGCAAATTGAGAAAGCCTTTTATTAATAGCGAGGAATAATAAGTTACAGCTGTGCATGGTTCCACTGTTTGGGAATAAATCAAATGAAATGTGAATTAATAAATTTATACAACTACGAAGAATCATAACATTCATCCTAAATGATTATCTCAAAGTTCTCAAAACACATATTAGTTCCTAAAAACCTTATCAAAATCTAGAAATAAGGGATGTATAAACAAAAAATATATTTAAATGAAACATAAGTTTAGACGTAGGTATAAAGATAAATCCATTATTGCACATTCGTGGTTATAACCAAAACTTGTTTTCTTTTCAACCAACACTTAACAATATTCTAAGATTTTTTAATGATTTTTATCCAATGTTTTCACGCTGCTGTAACAGCAGTTTTTCTGATGGCAAAACTAGTCAAAGAAGAGCTTTATTTTGCTTATGGCTTTACGCCTGGTCGACGTCGAGGTCGTTAGAGGCAGGATAGGACTGGGGACAAGGAACGGGAATTAATTCGGCCATGGCCTTTTGAAGGAAGCATCCATGTATTCGCCTGGAGTGATTTGGGAAAACCATAGAAAACCCAAATCTCGATGCCCGGACGGGGATTCGAGCCCTTGTCCTCCCAAATGCGAGGCCAGAGCTTACCACTCAGCCACCATGTACGGTCCAAACGAAAGACTAAGGTTTGGATGATATGTCCTTTCCACGTACTACGGGGGCACTTCAGTATATAATTGCTGGTTTTCTAATGGTCTATGACAGTAGTAGGGCCGTAGGTGTTACCTTATGGTGGCGGTGCCGGTGCCGAGGTCGAAGGTGAACTCGAGGTGTCCAGCGCTCATGTAGACGGCCATGAAGTCACCGACGCCGTCGGCGCGGTGGCCATTGTAGAGCAGCACTCCGTCCGGGGCGCCCGGCTTCAAGGTCATCTGAAGGTCGAGCCAGGACAGCGCCGACCCTCCCAGCCCGGGGTAGCGCAGGTAGCTCGACCCATTGAATGCCGGTACCTGCAACAGTGGCGTCGTCTGTAAATTTGTGATACCTAACGATGGCTTCCCACGGCCAGTGAATTTGCCGGCCGCACCGGTATAGCTATCAACAGCGGGCCGTGGAAAGGGAGCCGCCTCTGCTGGCAGGTATGGCGTCACCCAGTCGTAAACATCAAACGCCCGGGTAGCTGAAATGACACTTAGCTAACGTGGTGAGGAGGTGGCTAGCCACCTGTGGCGCGTGCTGATCCGTACAATTCGGCTGTATTGCGTGGCATACAAAACCACGGGCCGTGGGAAGTCACCTTAACTGAAATCTGGAAAGCTACATAGTATCTTACATCGTTACTACAACACTTGAGAGGACACATTCTTCTCATCATACACAAAATAAATCTGTTGCTCCTGTCTCTGTACCCTGTTCACTCCATACTGACGGCTCAAGCCATGCTACCCTTGCCTCGCAACTCACCTCACCTGCCCCTCCCTTCCTACCTCTCAGAACTGATAGCTATGTCAATGTAGGCGAGAGGCAAATTTCTCCTCCGTATGTAACGGTACAGGCAGTGGAGCAGACTGACCTTGAGCCATCTCTGTTAAATGAATGGGGTATAATCATGCATTGTGCATTGATTGCTTCCTGTTTCGTCACTACTATTAGGGGGTGTCCATTACTTACGTAAGCAGCTTCTTCTTAAATCTGCACCCCTCCTTTTTCCCCTTGCTGAGCATTTGTGAGATCTGGTGGACACCTCCCACCCCTTGGTGAACATTGACGACCGAGATCTGGTTGTAAATCATTCCCCCCCCCCCCCTCGAGATTGACCTCGTAATTTTTGAGTCCTTTTAGTTCTTTTATTTTTAGCTCTATTATTTTTGAATGTTGAAATGTTGACGTGAGCTTTCTGTCGAACCTTATCTGTGTTCACGTAATTAATGGACGCCCCTTACTGATTCTTAATTTCAGGATTCTCGTGTCTTCCTGACCAACATTGTTCCTCAAAATTCTACTCCATACCGGCATATCGTATCGGTTCGTCCAATTTTCGTTCTTTCTTTTGGGATAATATTTGTTGTTTTATTGATTAACTTATGGTCATCCACATTGTTAATCTTGTAGTTCAAAAGCCTGCGTCTATCATTTTACACTCTCACTTATTGATCCTATCTGGCACTCTATATTTTTGTGTGCGTGTTGTCTATTCTTCTTCTCAGTGATTTAATTCCTGTGACTTGCAATATTCTTCTTGTTTTCTTCGGTATTTACGTCTTGTCGGTATAGAGGTCAGTAGAGATAGGACACGTTTTCGAAGGCGGTGTGATTTCTGGAAACCATGAAAAAACCAAGATCTGAATAGCCGGACGGTGATTCGAACAAGTGTTTTCCTGAATACGAGGTCAGGGAATTACCGCTCTCACACAACTCCCGATTTTTGAACGTGCTTCAAAAACAATAGTAATTGCTCTCATTATCTCACATTTAAACAGACAATCAGCAATATAAAAACACTACTTACAGGGCGATTCGATTCGGCCAATAATTTGACTGGAAATTCTGAAGTGTGGAAAGGCACTGGGTCCCGATTGTATCCCAGGGAGACAATTGTCTCAGAAATGCGTTGGGTTCAATGATACGAGAATACTGGAATGTGAATTTAAAGGGTCACACTGGCTGTGTGGCTCAGTCAGCCAAATGTAAATTACAAAAAGGAAAAAAGATTTATAAACAGTGCAACCTACCGTTTCTGACCGTTAACTGGGATAAAAATCAGCAAAGCTTTCACGAAAGAAACGACTAGTTTATCTTAAACGGTACCGTGTTTTTCATAGTTTCGATCCAGGGCGAAATCATCTTACTTCACCTTTTAAACTTAATCGATTTATGATGTTAGCTCTCTAGTTACAATTTAAAAAAAAAATTAAAAAAACCCTCCTTGTTTCTTCCTCTTATAATATCTGAAAGAAAATATTTATATTATCTTGTCTTATTTTATTCTCCTTTACTTCCAAATATTCGTCGATTTACGTTTTCATTAATAACTTCGAAGGTAAATCATTTACAACTTTTCATTCTTAGTAAAAAGCGAATCAAAACTTACTCTTTTGCGTGAGTTATTTGTCTGCCGCCGTAATAAACATTACGCAATTCAATCAGGTTTTCATTTTACGGTCCAACTAACTGTTTCATAATTCGTGCAGATTAATCCATACTGCCGCTATATTCTTACGCCATTCTCCTTATCTTCTTCATTCCCGACTTCATAATTATTTCTTTTCCTCGTCTATAAATCAGCCAGTTGCTCCTTGTTTTCAGAGATACTCATAAAAGAGGACCAGTATGTACATTTATAATTAGTAATATTTATAAATAAATAAAATATTGTGCATTTACCACCACAACAGTCTTCAAAGCCACTGCACCTTCCCCATAAACAATTTGACATTTCCTATGTTTCTTTAGCTTTATGTGTGTGTGTGTGTGTGAGAGAGAGAGAGAGAGAGAGAGAGTGTGTGTGTAAAGAACTATCACGTGAAAGCGTTGTTCATGGAACCACTAGTTTGTAAACCCTTGAAAAGTACACCTTATGCTGTGGTCATAATAATTATCTCTTTATTTAACACTAATCGCAGCTGTATCCGGGACTTGGCTCACTAATTTGCTAACGGCGCTAATAATGACGTTGGGTGTTAGCTCGGGTGGCGGTCTCGGCTGTCACATCAAAGGGATTTGGCGAATGGCGCGTTGCTCATGGCTCTGTTGTGGCAGCACAAGCATTTTCCATTGGTAACGCGGAAAATACATACTAGTTTTGAATACGACGATCGACAGAAGCACAGAATGGAGCGGTCTAGTGAAAAAATTCTCTAGATTTTAGAAGTGCTTCGAATAGGACCTTGTTTATGGGCTCCTCGACAGAAAACATACAAAAATCATGTTTTTTCGGACTGATGCTTGGCGCCAGATTATGCAAGCAATGTCATTTTACGCAACTCTAGAAGATTTGAAAAAAGATAAAAAGAGACTCATATGAGTTAGTACAGAATATATATTTAAAAAAAATTATAAGAAAACTGTAAAATCTGGTGTGGAGAGAGGACATACATAAATATATGCTAGACATTGAATTGCAAAATGACATCATGCAAGCAGCACAAGAGGTGTCGTAATGCGTTGTTTAACTTTGAGTATTCGACGTTAATGTTAAGTTTAGCCTCTTCATTTAATGCGCATTTTAATCCGATATTTTGGCGATAAATGTTCGGTAGACGTAACGTTAGTGTGGCACCAACAGTACTGTAAGAGATGGCCGCAATCAATAATAACTTCACCGAACATGTTGAAACGTCCAATCGCGGCTGGATTAATTTTCCATCCTCCACAGGTGGCGCTGCTGTACGCTAATGATAAATGCAGAAGTTTCGGCTGACCAGTTTTGGCCTTCTTCTAGTGCTTAAATGCGCTGAGATGAGTTTAACACGCTATAATAAGCACAACTAACTCCATTTCTTGGACGATCGGTATTCTCGAAAGTGACCAATCAGGAGAAAGCAGTTGTTATGTAATTTAGTACTAGTAAGAGTGTGAACTGCTAAAGAATGACGCCGCACAGAGCCGCTTGTAGGATATTGTAACTTTCCCTCCCCTCCTTCTAATTATTTTCCGGCTAATTTATTTAAATATGTGCTACCGGACTTCATTGCCGGAGAATGACTGCATTCTTTCCATCATTAATCCAGGTAAGAGGGGCGTAACAATTATAAAGAAATAAAACTTGGTGGATATTATTTTTAATCACACAAAATTAAAATTATCTTCTGATCATTCACATTCATACACGGATCTATAGTTGAAATAGGGGCACAATTAATCAAGTACATACAGTTCTTCCGATAATGTTCTATACTTGTAACACTTCTTAATTGGTAGCGAGAGTGAGCCTTCAGCACGGAGAGAGTTGAAAAAACATAAAATATGAACTTGCATCCCTCACGGCAGGGCCTTCGCACGGAGCGGATCCGCGAACCTCAACTCGGCAACACCGAGCAAAACTGACCAGAACTGCACAAGACTGAGGGCGCTATGGTCTCCCTGGGGTCTTAAGTAGCACCCCGCCTAACGGTATTCGGGTAGGCTGATAGGGGAGCTACCAACTTTGGCTACTTGCTACCCCATTGGCGTGAGTAATACCTCTGCCTTATGGCAGAAAGCACAGGGTTCCAAAGATACACCAACGCCCCGGAGATGACCTTTAACGTTCGTAGGGTGGTACCGCAGCGTGCTGACTTGCGCGACAAACTCTGGGCGGGAGCAGAGTGCCTGAACTTCTCCAGCATGGCCTAACCGCCATGACAGTAGTCTGTAGCCACTTGAAAATCGTGAAATAAAATCTCTTCGCCTCACTCCTAATTAAAATTCCTTAATACTATTCTTATTCTAATTAAATACTACCCCTTAAAGTTCCTAATTATAATTTAAAAACTTCCTGTGGTTTCACAATATTTAGGCCCCTAGGCAATACCTATGGTGCTTACTTATTAATAAATTAATAAACATTTTAATGCCTCATATTAGGTAATGTAATGATGGTAAAAATAGACGAAGATAACTTACTGAAGGATCGAAAGTTTGAAACGTGATTTCTGTATCGTTTCCCGGACTGAAGTGATTGAGGTTAGCAAGTGATGCTCGCATGTTCAGTTTTTCGACCTGATGACCGACAGATAAGTTGTGTTGTTGCAACCAAACACAGTCAGCAAAAGTCAGTGGAATTACAAATTCAAAAGTTTTATATTAATATAAAATACATATTAAGATCAAATATGCGATAAAAGATAATTAAGATAATCAAAGCACGCAATAAAGAAAGATAAAAAACACAATATTAATTGTTCACACACTCATGTCAATAAGAAGACGATATTGATTTTAAATAGCTCTCCACTAATCAGGGATCGAGAATCCTAGATGCTGAAATAAAGTTTTAAAAGAAAGAAAAAGTAGCGTAAAACAACAAATTAAAATAAAAAGGATTAAAAAAATTGAATTAATATAAAATTTCAAATACATCTATTTTTATTATAAATACTCGTAAATGTAATTTATTATAAATACTTATTTTCAAACAAAACATCAAAACTTGGATTTCACATCGCTACTCGCTGTTTACGTCGTACACAAAATGAATTTATCTTACCTAACCATCCGGACATGAAGGCTAAGGAGTTTTAATTCGTATTGCAGGTGTACGACAGTGACTTCAGTCTACATTCATACGCCACGACCACAGTATATTGCAACCTTACGTTGCATGGGTTACAAGACCTCATCGTTGAGCCGCAAAGTTGGTACTTTTCAGTACAGGTGTACTGAAGTGTTCTCTTGAAGTACACCTGTACTTCAAAGGAATGAAGTGCGCATGCTCGAAAGTTGTTTTCGGTTATCACGAGTGTTTCAGTACCTTCAATGCTAAAATATTTTCGGAAATAGGTTACTTTTTGGTTATTTTTTTAAAAAATTGGCTACGGGTCCCTAGGTTACAACCTGTGTAGCCTCCGTCTGAATGCGGCCTTGGCGCCGCGGTTCTGCACTACCTTGGATGACCATCGTTGGCGAGGATGGTGGCGACGCGGGGTAGGTCCCATTTTTTCAATGTCTTCTCCAAGTGGTGTTACTCTTGGCGTCGTGGAGTGGGGAGTCATTAGGTGTGACTTTAGGTCTTGGCTGTTAATGAATCAGGGAATTCTGAAGTTTCAATGGTAAATCACGGACATCGTGCGTCCTCTATGTTACCTGTCATGCGAAAGTATCGAGCACCATTTTTTGAGAGGACAATGCACGTCCACGCAGGACACGTGTATCTCTGAACTATCTGCTTAATATTGAGCTACTCCCGTGACCAGCAAGATCCCCATATCTGTCCTGGATATAATATGTGTGGAATCAGCTCGGAGTTATACTCCATACCAGTCCTAGTGTCCAAGATATGAAGGACCAGGAGAGGACACAATGGCTTTATGACATTATTCCCAACTGAATCAATGCACGTGTTGAGGTCATAGGGGGTGCAACGTCATACTGATAATTGAGCTCATACTGTAAGCTCTTCGTAAATTTTGTAATCACTGAAATAACATGACATATTCGCTCAACCTGCCAAATTTATTCCCTCATCCCCTACTCAGTGCTCAGCTTTTTTTTTTTTTATTATTTTGTAATGCGATTTATGTTGCAACTTATCGTATAATGTTATAAAAACTACAAGCGTCAGAGTCCACATTAAAATGACTTCCCTGCGAACGGTTGGCACCCGGCAGCGACTTTCACTGTATTTTCTTTTCGCCGTACTTCGTTGGTATAGAAGATGTTATACCACTTGGGTGCAGTGGTCTGGAGGAATCTTCGGTATCAAGACGCACTTGTCTGAATACAGCCACTTGCCAAGGCACCACGCTGACGTGTTCACAAAGCAAACGAGCCCCTCCCGCCCCGCCTCGTGTGCAATATTAACCTCGTCTTCCTTCCCTCTCGGGATCAACCTATTAGCTTCGTCCTCTCATTGCAGCGCGGACATGAATAAACTGCGTGAGGGACGGTACGCAGGTTATGCTATTTCTGCTGCAGCACTCTAGAATTCGCTGAGTGGTTAACATACCGTCTCTCGCACCAACCTCCCAACTTACATCCGGAGGAAGAGATAAAAATTTAATGGCGCCTCTGAATACATATTCAGATGAGCGAAGGGTTACCCTTTTTCTGTTTTTTTTTTTCCCTCTTTTACTCCCCCTTTCCAGTGGCGAGGGGTGGCCAGCGGGCCAAGAATTTTCTGAAAAGCATTTCAGTGGCCCTTGCGAGGCTCTGTGAAAGGGACAGAGCGGCGGGAGTGGGATTCTATCTTCTACCGCCCGCCCATCAATATTGCCGCGTCAGATGCAAACGCCTTCGGGCCGCGCTTTCATTCCGGGCTCTCTAAGCCGCCTTAGGCGCGCGGATTCTACCCAGATATTGAGACGTTCGTTCGAACAGCGACGAGAAAACTTAATATATTCCAAGCCCAGCAGAGCGTTTTGTTCTTTCGTCCTTGGTAAATACGCGTTTCCTCAGGGCGGGCTTTAAGGGTGTTACAACTACAGCGCAAGATTTGAATTTTAAATAAAACATGGTTTTCTGTAAAAAAAAGTATTGATGTATTCATCTATACTAATAAAGGCTAAGCTTGGTCACTGTGTAGCCTTGTCCGTAATGCTGTGACGTCACGCAACCAGCCTTCGTTTCTGGTTTAATAACTGAGGCACCAAGAAGTGGGCCATCATGTTATGATTACGTTTGCCATTTACCGTTAATGTATTAACTGCCAAATTGAAATGGTCCAATGATTCTTCCAGACCACACTGCACACCAAATAGTGACACGCTAGGGATGCATTTGTTTCTCATGAAACATACGTGATTCTTCTGGGCCCAAAATGCGTCAATTTCACCTGCTAACAAGGCCATCGAGGTGAAAATGGGTCTCGTCGCTGAGGTCGGCATTCAATTCATGTTGTTCGGTCATACAATTGATGAAATCTCTTCGCTGAGCAAGGTAAATTGAGTAAATTGGATTTTGTAATCATGGAAGTGCAAATCTTTAGTAATAATAGAGTGAAGAGTGGCTGCTGCTATGTCCATTTCTTGTGCACGTAGACAAAGCGACGTTCATGTACAATTGGTCACACTTCTGCGAATTTCCATGACGTTTTCTTCTGAACAACCACTACAAGTAGTGTCGTGCGTTTCACAACTTTCGAATTTTCGTTTATTCTTTTCACATTTGATTAGTTCAGAACATTATTGCTATCGAAAATTTAACGCACTTTACTAATCGTGGCAACAAAACTTTCACCATTTTTAAAGTAAAGCTTAAAGATAATGACGCGTTGGTGTAGTTGTAGTTCTTGTATCGCGTTGGTCTCCATGTTTACTTTTTTCTACTTATGGCTTTACGCCTCGTCGACCTCGAGGTCATTTGAGCCGAGATGGAATTGGGAACAAGAAACGGGAAGGGATTTAACCGTGATATTTGAAGGAAGCATCCTGGCATTCGGCTGGAGTGACATGGGGATACCATGGACAACCGAAAACTGGATTCTTGGACGGGGATTCGAACCAGCGTCCTTCTGAATGCGAAGCCACCCACCATACTTGGTGTTAACTATCTTTTATCTGTCTCGTTTCGACCTCATCATTATCGACCTGTCGAATTTTAACAACCAAAATGACGCACAGTTCAAATCTTGGGCTCAATTTGAAGCACCATTCATTTATTGAGGTTTTCATTTATATAAAAATGGTTTGGTTTTACATAGTTATTCCCTTACCACTTGCCCGTTGTGAGGTCATTGGAGTCAGAAGAGGGTTAGAAGCAAACAACGGGAAGGAATTCGGCTATATCTTTTCTGATGGAACCATACCGCCATTGACCTGGAGCGATTTTGGGAAACCATGGAAAAGAGAGATGTGAATGGGCGGACGGGGATTCGCACGAGCGTCCTCTCGGATGTCAGGCAAGAGCGTTGCCGATCACCCGCTGGGCTCAGTTCAGTTGTTTCTAATTACTGGCTCTGCTTTGTTACGCCCATTTAATTTGATCTTCATGTCTGCTAAGTAAGCTAAGAATACTTCTTGATTTACATTTCATATCATTCAAAACATCCTGCTGTAAATGAATAACTTCTCGTGGCATACCATATATTTGTTAACAGGTTGTTGAGGCTACGCGAATTTTATTTATTCCCAATAAGCAACGAAAATAAAGATGCCTTTTTTCACCCGCAGATATACTATCCACAATTAAAGACAGCATAATGTAGCTGCACTAGAGTGTTTCTCACAGTACTTGAGTCTAGCGGATGAAATACTCTATTTGCACGTCTGCACGAATCAAAAAGGTAAGAAATACAATTCTAATACACTTAATAGTAGTGCCGTAAGTACTACTCCAAACGTGAAACCTCTTATTGCTTCAAGACAATGTTTGGCTGATAAGTTATATCATCGGATCACTCGATTTAATGCACACATTTTTAATATTCGAACACTGTTGTGCATTATATTCAGAAGTATCGAAGTTGTAGTTTGTGGAGGATTGGTGCCTCTTCCGTTTTTTAGATGCATCCACAGATTACGAAATACCTATTAAAGAGTTTAGATGATTATTGATATCACTCAACTTTTAAATCGAAAAAAATAATTTTACTGTACTATCTGCGACGATTTATCTCGGCATTTCATAAAATACTGATAAATAGTTCACTAATAACTGTGAACTTCCTACCATACAACTTTATCATTTCCATTATCGGTGTGAAACTTTCGATAGTTAAAGGATTTTTTGTTTTGTTTTTGTAAGCATACTGAAAGAATTTATTAAAATCTAAACTCCCTTTAAAAAATAAATCTAAACACTTACCACGACTTACGAAACAATTAGAAATGATGAAATGTTTCTCGTACAGAAACAAAAATATCTGAAATGCTGTTTATTCTAGAAAACGCACACAGTTTATCCACATCTATGTGATACACCGTGTTGCTACCTAGCGGTGATGCGATCACTCTTTATCCACTGCAGCAAAGTCTAACAGTTTGGCTCTGAACTATCACATTTTGCAAAAACAATTGTTTACTTGTAAGCTGAAATGTATACCAGTAATGTGGTATGGCCCACGAGAAAATTTTGGTATGTAGTGTTGCTATCTAGTGGTATACGATCAATTCTTATCGACGCCAGCGAAGCCTAGCAGCTTGACTCTGAACTGCCGCATTCTCGTTACCTTGATTGTTCACAAATTTACAATTTACGGGTTAAATTTAGAAAAATTCTTTCTTAATTAATGATTTTTTTGCCAATATGGAAAACTTAATGTTTAAAATGATTCCCCATTTACTGATTTTGCTATGTTATGAACGTAGAAAGGTGGCTCGGAAAAGAAAATATCTTATAGAAATAATACAGGGTAGGTCAAAAACGACTTTACAACGTTGGAATTATATAGAAATTTACTGAGGTAACTTACAGAATCAGTAAATGTGTCATTTTGTAGCAAACAACCTCAAGTTTCACATAAAAAAGTCAAATGTCATTTGGTTCGATGTTGATACCATTTGACATGCGGCAAACATCCCAACGGTAGTCAATTTCTTGCTACACTCCTTGCAGCAAATCGTCTGAACTTATAACTTGTCAACAAAGTTCTTGTACCAAGAGTAAATTGTAGACCTGCTCGGAGGTTCTTTAGTGTATTCGGTGCGAAATTTACGCCGAACAGTTGTTGCAGAGTTCGTTTCATGAAACCAAAACACACAGCAAGCACGCACCGCACCAGTGAAGGTAGCCATTTTAACTGTGCACTACGCTGGCGGAATGGTGTACTGCATCACACTTGAGGTTGTTTGTTACAACTGACACGTCTACCGATTCTGTAAGTTATCTCAACAAGTTTCTGTGTTATACCGATGTTGTAGAGTCCTTTTTGAGTCGCCCTGTATATATGTACCTGTAGGTCGATGCGGGTCTCGCAGTAGTCGCCCTGGAAGCCGAGCGGACACAGGCAGACGGCGGAGTCGCCCGTGGCCAGACACTTGCCGCCATGCTGACACGATATCTGACTGCAGCCGTCACCGCCACACTCCTCTGCAACAAAACAAGTGTTCAGCGGGAGATAAGCTCGACCTCACAGCCCTGTGGGGAAATATTCTACATCGAGCGGTCGTCTTCGCGCTGTTCTGCAACAAAACTCTTGCTCACAACAAGTGCTGGGTGTACGTCAGACACCTTGTAAGCTACGTGGTTCTTACTTAGAATTAACACCATTATTGTAAACATATATGCGCAAACATTGAATTATAACAGAATTAATATTATCGCTGAAAATTAAGTTAAAGAGTCAAAGATGTTACCAAAGGCTTGGAGCACTATCTCTGGTTGAAGGATAATTAAAAAAAAATAAAAATTAAAAGCAGATTGATGAATGGAAGAAACTGGTTGATGGAAACCATTAATATGGAATCATAGTGTTATAAGGAAGAGGTTTCGAGAAACGGAAGCCGAAAAGAAAATTGAATCAATCCTCGTGGGGTGGTAGAGTCCATTGAAAATTGTGTATGATATGTAAATACCCGCTTTTTAATTTACTTAAGGCTTTACGCTTTGACGACGTTGAGGCCATTAAATGCGGGAGAAGACGGGAGCAAAGGGGAAGAATTCGGTCATGGCATTTTTAAGGATGCATCCCGGTATTCGCCTGGAGTGATTTGGGAAAACCATTGAAAAACAAAATCTGGCTACCCGGATGAGGTTTCGAACCCGCGCCGTCCCGAATGCGAAGCCAGAGCATTCACCGCTCACCAACCACGTTCGGTGCAGACAGTCGGAGGGCAAAGAAAAATGTTTTACTGTGTGATCTGACAGTGTTGGGTCTCAACTGAATATTACGCTATGTGAAATCTAACAAACATAAGTCCTGATTGTTAATCTTAATGGAGTTGTAACACTAAAATAAATTGTAATATTAATGAGTCAAAGAAAGTCTTAATGAGTGTTTTAAAAGAAGTAAACTAGATAGTTAATTAACACTATTGAGATTGCTATTTCAGGTGTTAAAGCGTCGGTGATACCCCAGACAACGGAGGCCGTATAGAAAGAATTAATGTAACCGGTTAGCATCTGGTAAGTGGAGGAACAGGTAAAGATAAAATCATATTACGTAAGCGTATGCATGGACTGGAGTGACCTGTATATAGTAATAGAACACATCCATTACGTAGTCATTTACCACACAGACAAAGACTGAATTCCATGAAACGTCAAAGAAACTTAAAATTATAATTGAGAAAGCCAGGTTACAATTATGGGAAGCTAAGGCTCCCCTTCCCCATGGTTGAAGAAGATATCTGAATCTTTACCATATGGCTATGACAAGGGATGGTTGATATGGAAGTTTCACAATAGGATGAAATCAGGAGTGGGAAGATCCAAAGTCAACCTAGCAAGATGGGGCTATGCGGGTGACATCAAGTACGACTGCGGAGATCAGACAGTTCAGCACATGCTCGGAAAATAGTCAATATGAGGATTCAGAAATAGCACTTGTAAGGAAACATATTCCCTTACATCTTTTCTTTGTTTAATTTATTTTCTTTTGTTAAAGATAATAGTTACTATGCAAGAGCAAAGATGTGTGTGTTAAGAGAACATCTTTGGTGGAGACAGAAGAAAAGAGCAAGTCCGTAGGAAAAAAAAGATGATGAATATAATGGACGAATTGCGCTTGGAAATATTCTGATAATATGTGGAATGAATGCCGAAAGTGGTGTTTGATTAATAGGATGTATGAAGACAAAAAATCCACTTTGGACAGGACTATTGGCATTATGTTACCATGCAAACTAATTTTCTTGACGGAGCGTGGCAGTGAGCGGTAATGTTTTGGCCACGGTTTGGGGAGGACGTGGGTTCGAATCTCCGTCCGGCTATTCAGATTTGTGTTTCCCTGATTTCCCCAAATCACTCCACGTGAATGCCGGGATGTTTACTTCAAAAGTGTCCGAATTCCTCCCCGTTCCGTGCCTCCAGTCCTTTCCCGACTGTGATGACCTCAACATCGGTATCATATATTCTGTAAAATATGAACACTCACAATGTGGTAGACAAATAAATACAAATGTCAAGCCCAGAGAAACCTTTCTGCCATAAGATTTCTTTCAAAGATATCTCTGTACACATTAGACCCTTCTTTGGCAAGAAATGAAAACGGAGGATCATGTCGAAATACACTATATCTTTGAATGAAAATGTGATTAATAAACCAACCATCCAATGTTCTGTCGTAAGAACTGTGGTAGAAAGACGTCACAAAAGGAAATTAGGAGATTCACCTGTTTTGAGAATTCGGCACCCTGTCTGATAGTTTGGTAGATCCCAAGCCCCCCTTGGAGATTGCGGTGCACTATCTTCAGACATAAATCAAAGATATTAATCTTGACTGTCGTTAGGAAATATGACATTCTTTTAGATACCATAATGGGAAATAATAAGTACTATGTTTTACCAAAAGATCGTTCGTATGGATAATAATTTGTTGTGCGAGGTGGTTATCACTATTGTTCCATTAAACAAATACTCTGATAAGCCAAAACATTATGACCACCTACTTACTATCGTATTGGTCCACCTTTCGAACGCAATACAGCAGCGATTCGGCGTAGCATGGATCATAAAAGTCCTTGGTAGGCTTCCAGAGGTATTTGAAACCAGATTTCTACGCACAGGTAACGAAATTCCCTTAAATTAGGAACCAGAGGTTTGTGGGCGCGGCGCCCGGGAACGAGCATCTCGGAAACGGAGAGACTGGTAGGCAGTTTGCGTGTTACTGTAGTGAGCGTCTATGCAAAGTTCTTGAAGGACGGTGAAACGATTCCCAAGCCACAACACAGAAGTTGAGATCGTAGGGTTTCCCGCTCTGTAAAGCAGGATAGGGGGTTATCTGTAACAGATCTGACGGAGGAGTACGATTGTGGTGCTTGCAGAAATATTTCAGAGCACAAGAATCGCAATTCTGCCACAGATCACCCCCTGTCCCGCTATACATAGCGGGCAAGCCTCCAACTTCCACGGTCAGTGATCTGGCGTGGGGGTCCACCATATTGTTGCCTACTCGTCATTTCACCGTCCTTCAAACATTTTCCATAGAGGCTTACTACAATAGCATGCGAACTGCCGACCACCATCTCCGTTTCCGAGATGCTCGTTCCCAGACGCCGCGCCCATATATCGTTGGCCAGTAATTCAAGGGAATGTCGTGACTTGTGGGTAGAAATCTGGTGTCAGATACCTCTGGAAGTGCACCAAGAATACATGGTACGTCGCTGGTGTATTGCGTTTAGAAAGGTGGACCAACATGCTAGTAAGTAGGTGGTCATAATGTTTCGGCTGATCAGTGTATATTGGAATAACAGTGATAACCACGTTGTGAGTGGTTGGTTGGTGGGTGTACTCACCGACGTCGAAGCCCTTGACGGCGTCTCCGGAGGGCGCGAGTCCGAAGCTGTAGAGCCTGTCGTTGACGAGCAGCCTCCGCACGCAGCCCTTGAGGCCCTCCTCCGTGGGCAGCTTGTCCGCCAGCCCCGTCGTGTTCCCAGGGCCGCCCACGAACAGTGGCTCCCGGAACGTGATGCGGGAGAACAGGCCCTGCACACACCACAGGCACAATACTGACTGAAGTTTCCAATAATAACAACAAACAATAGCATGCATTCAAAAACAATATGGAGGCACCTTTTACATCACTACGCTCCTATCGATTCTGGAAAAAGAGCGATTAATATCTCTTTCAATACAAAAATGGATATATGTATATATGCTTCTATGTTCTTTACACAGATCCACAGTTTTTATTTGATCTCGATGGAACTTCGCATACGAGTGTGCGTACGTATAATTCAATACAAGAGGAAATATACTGACTAGATATTGTTTACAAAAAACCCTCTCATCTCCTCTACCACCACCCTCAAAGAAAATTTATAAGTGAAACTCTTCATTTTTTCCTCCCAAATATCTCGAAAATGCTACCCGGTTGTTCTCCCGGATAAGTTCTTCTGCCATACACGACGTTTCGACAGTTTCCTCCACTGTCTTCATCAGGTGAACTCATGGTCAAAGTTTTTTTATACTAATTTTTAATGGCATTTGGCTTCGAGGCCATACAGGCAGCTCAAGTGTATTTCGAATCATTCAAAGTCTTTCATTTTCTCCATAGTGAATTATTATCCAAGTGGCTCTGGTCACAACAGGACGGACATGACATATGCACACACAACAACTACACTAAACACCGATACCCTCGGCCGGACTTGAACCGGCGACCTTCGGTACGAGGGGTAACACTCTAGCCCCCTCGCTGCCGAGGCCGGCAAGGTCAAAGTTGCTACTGCGACAACAAGTCACCAACTGTGTATGCCTCGCAATTCTGGCTCACTTGATGAAGATAGCGGAAGAAGCTGTCGAAACGTCACGTGTGAGAGAAGAACTTATCCGGCAGAATACCCGGGAAGAATTTTGATCAGCAGCACGGCGGAAAAGAATCAATTCTCACATCTCGAAAACGGTATGAAAAAAATAGTCCAAAGTGGACGGTGATATTCTTAAATCTCCCATAAAATTTCCTGTTTAGTGGTTTTGGACTGGTTTCGGTCAGACAATTAGTGACCGAGGAATAGTAACATGAAATTTAAAACTTGGTGTGGTGACTCACAAACCCACATTTTCCCCCCGATTTTTATGACACTTTCCACACGTGTATTTTAAAACAAAGAGAAAAATACTGTCTACATTTGGTTTACAAAACCCCAACATCTGAACTTTGGAATACAGCCCCGAAGAAACGTTGGGTAGATAAGGGCTGGGGAGAAAGAACGGGAAGAAATTCGGCAATGGCCTTTTGAAGGAAGCACCCCGACATCCACTTGGAGTGATTTGGGGAAACCATGGAAAACCCAAATCTGGATGCCCGTACGGGGATTCGACCCGGCGTCTTTACAAATGCGTGGTCAGAGCGTTAACCGCTCACCCACCACGCTCGGTTATTCACTGAAAAGGTATTTACCCAAACTGGAACACTCAAATGACAGAATACTTAAAACACATTCAGTAATGAGAGTTGATCAAATTATAGTGAAGAGAATTTCACATAGTGTTACGAATGTCTTCTTGAATCTTTATTGCATACAGGACAAACAAAGGATTTCGTTTCTAATATTAGAACATTCATACAAAATGTTTACGTTTTATGAACCGTAATTTAATAAATTCTTTTTTTTAAAAATGAATTTTGTGATAATTTAACAAACTAATAGTTATTAGAAATAAAAAAATATGATTTATCCTATAAACGAAGGAAGTTTTTATCCATTAAAATGTGAATAAGGCATTGGTTTTCATACAGGATTTATTAATAAAAGGATTCACCAGACAATTATGTTGTTAGTTAAAGAATACTTCTACAAACAAATTTTGCGAAATAAAAATAGAACTATTCACTGAAGCGATCAAGGATATTTTCAGGTAACAGAGTGTGGCAACGAAAGGATAAGTTTACTATTATTATTTTTAATTTACCTAGCAAGTTAACAACATTACTGAGACCTTATAGCGACTTTTTGTGCCGGTTGCTTTCCTTTACAAACCTAGAAAGAATATGCGTCACCAGTCTTTCGACAGGACCTACCAGTTTTAATCACCTCATACTGTTCACCGGAAACTATGCACACAAAAGTCTAATTATTTGCACGCTCATCTAGCATTACCCTTAAACAGATATTCGGTTATTGTTCTGAAGAAACGTAGGTTCATAATAGGATACGCCACGCATCGGGAGGTTAAACATTTCGCAGAATGAAAATTGGCGAGCCTGTGGATTCGTAACAACAAAATACCATGACCTTTAATCTACATCTTATCAAACTAATTCTGTCAATAAAGGGATATGTGGAGCTTGTTTATGTGTGTGGCACTATTCATCTTATTCCCATATTGTTTTTCACATAATGAGCAGGAATGAATTACCTTTTCCTCATATAAATATAAGCATTAGTCTGAAATTATGGTAACACATTTATAAAGCAGCGAAAGTGGAAAATGTTTAGCCCCCAAAAGTTCGGTTCCTTGTGCATGATAGACAGTGTTGGCCTTGAAGTGCCGGTTCCTCTTTGGGAGAGACGTACATGGGAACAACAGGTCGTCCGTCGAAATATTTGATGCCCCTCCGAGTTGCCCTCGACGTTCAGCAGGGCAGACGCTTTGCGCCTGACCTGTTCGGCAGCCGGCACTACAGCACAGTGCCAGAGCTGTCCATTAATGATTCATAAGGAGCTTCGTTATGGATTCTGGCGCGGCGTAGGCTGCGCGGAATATCCCTCGCGCCCAGAAACTCAGCCGAGCCGAAAGCAAATATGACGGGCAGAATTAAGCCGGCAGGAGCCTCCCACCAACTAACGGGTAAGGCACTGACCGCTTCACCCTGATGTACTTGCACATTCTCTTTTAAGTCTTCTCCCCTGCCCTACATGTAGCGAAATCTTCCCCACGTTAACGTACACTGAGCATTTCTCTATGTATCACTTTATAAGTTTAATAGGCACAGTTTAGTCAGCGGCGTATTTGGCAGCATACCAAAAGATTTATACGCCTCCCCCCCTAAATTCCATCGTATGATTCATGTTTCTAACCTGATGTGCGGATTAGGAAAGAAGTATGCTTCTTTTTTCCCCTTCTTCATAAACAAACTGGAAGCTCTAAATATTTTGGTTTAATGGACTGGTGCTTTAATACCTTTTCCCACTAGAAATAATTTTATATACCACTAGCTCGTACCCGCGACTTCGTTCGCATGGATTAAGAATTTTTTTGCCAGAATTAAATATAGAAAGTTGTTGGTAACGAAGGATTGGTCCCAAACAATATCGAGTCGGAATAATATGACAGGAAAGCTATCACTATATAATTGTACCGTCGAACCTGTCTCTTGAAGAGAATCAATTTCCAACATATTTCTGTCACCATTCGATAAGAGCTCAAAATTTCGTGTCTACAACTGTTAATCATACAGGAAAAAATATCCTGTGCCCTTCATACCGATTTCCTTATAAAATTCCATCACAACGATATAGCCATTTAGTCGTCAAAACGTAACAAAAAGACAGAGACTTACTTCCGTATTTATATTAGTATTACTGTGGTTCACACTCACACACTGACTGCGAACAACACCTGAGGGATCATTATAACGTAAAAAAGTGTACACCTACAAAATTGCAAGACTACCTACGATTTGCCTCGCATTGCACCCCTAACTTTCTAATATCTACAGTTTAACATTCAATCCGAATAACCTACGGCCCAGGCCTGATTCTTACGATGAAAAACAATTTTTAAAAATCTTAGCCTCCACGGAGATTTGAAGCGGAGACCACGACGTTCGTAAGCAAGCGCTTTAAACACTGAGCTGGCAGTACACTACACGGAAACACGGTACGTTGACGTCCACATCCAACGTGTCTGTCTATCGCCGTATTTCGAAGTTATGAGAGAACATGTGTTATTTATACAAATAATTTTTCAACCAAATGTGGATAGTATTTTTCTTCTTGTTTCAAAGGATAATTGTGCAAAGTTTCATCGAGATCGGATGAAAACTGTAGATTTGTATGAAGAACAAACAAACTAACAAACAAACAAACATACATTCATCTTTATATATAAAGATTCTTCCGTATATTAAACAATAAGTTATTCTGACCCCTAATGAAGTATAGTCACATAGGAGTCTGTAAGAATCTCTCATTTATTCGTGGTTCTGATAGCATTGCCATCTATATAGTCTAGGTCGATTATTTTTATTTTTGCTTCTGGCTTTACGCCTTGTTGACGTTTAAAGGTGGAAAGGAACTGGGAGCAAGGAACGAGAAAGAATTCGACCATGGCGTGTAGAAGGAAGCATCCCGGCATTCACCTAGAGTGATTTGGGGAAACCATTGAAAACCCAAACCTGGATGCTCGGACGGGAATTCTAACCCGCCTCCACGCGAATCGGATGCCAGTGCGTTACTGCCTACCAATCACGCTCGGTGGTCTATGTTGAGAACAATAAGTACACTCTCAATCCCATTGGCTTGGTTGAAAAAACACAATGGGAAATTAAACAGAATTGCTATACCGTTGCTTTACCGTTTCCACAACAATTTTTGTTAGGAAGAAGTTATTGAAGGGAAATATATTTTCAAGAAATAATTATCTCAATGGCGCACGATCAGCTATCTAAGCATTCATCAAATCGGAAGTAATCGATAACCAATTATTAGTATTTTCCACATTTCTTGAGTTTGCAAAATGCAATTCTTCGGTTGTTAAAATTACACAGAAAAGTTTTGTGGAATGTTAATTATTAATAAAATCATGATCACATAATAAAAGATACCCATGTCAAACTCTACGATAAAAACACACGTCTCGACACCTCGTTACAGAACTAAAAGATCTGAAACGACCACTATGGTACGCAAGTTGATGAATAATTCAGTTTGGTAATAAGTACTTTTAAAACTGTGTAATCCTACAACCCACACAGTTAAGCCACAAACATTGAAAATGCTATCTAATCAGACATACTAATAAATAAAAGTGGGAAGATGTAATGGAAAATGACTATTTTCATCCAGTCTACATGATATTACAGTTAAATAAGCGGTTATTTATGGAACGAAACTAGCATGAGACCTTATGTTATGATATTTTCTACCATTCCAATTTTTAATTTCATTCCAACTTTCAGAAAGCTTTATAACATTGCTTGCTGAAGACTTGAAATGTAAATATCTTGGCATTACTTTTGATAACAAGCTTAACTGGGCAGGTCACATTGTACAGGTGGTAGGAAAAGGTTTCAAAGTTCTGCATTTGTTGGAGAGAGTGATGAGGCGATGCACGAGAGAAATAAAGGAATTGAGTTACAAAACTTTGGTCAGACCATTGCTCGAATATGGTAGTGTAGTATGGGACCCACATTTTGAGTATCAAATACAGGAGTTGGAGAGGGTGCAAAAAAGGGTTGCTAGATTTGTTTCTGGAAATTATCGCAGAATGCAATCAGTGACGGATATGATAAAGGAGCTGGAATGGGATTCATTCCAAGACAGGAGGAGAATAAGGAGGGTCATGGGAGTGTACAGGGCATATACTGGCGATGAGGCATGGAAAGATATTGCAATAGGTATGAAAAGTAGTGCATGGAAGGGAAAAGATGACCATTACCACAAGGTGGCACTCGGTTTCAGGCACAAGGGTGTGGCAAGATTCTCTTTTTTAGGTAAGGGTGTCAAAGATTGGAATAAATTACCAAGAGAAATGATGAATAATTTATCGAAAACGTGGAAAGAATTTAAAGATAAAATTTGTAGAGTGCAAATGTAAGTGGCTGCAGGATAGGGGGAAGATGGGGCTGTAGGGAAATTGCCACCGGAGCCTGTGCTCCATTGCAATTAAATTAAACATTTCTGTAATAATTTTAAATTAGTTTCGTACATTTTTTATTCAGTATTTGCGAATGGTATATTGTTGTATAACAAATCAATATTTTCATAAAGTTTCTGAATTGTCAAGGTTTCGTGAGTACTTTTAGTATGTTCCATTGTCTTTCAAAAGCCAATGTTTGGCATGAATCAAGTTATCTGTTAGAATTTACTTTATTAAAAGTTACGACAGATTAAGTCTAGGAGCTGTTGGTTATTACTTAATCATTATCCCTATACGTTCAAATTAGAAGTCTTCAAAATAATCCTGTGCTCGGATAAATAACATTTTCAGAAGAATTTCCCGATGGAAACGGGTTTTAACAAGTGACAAATAAATGAAGAAGTAATTACTATAGTCAACTTGTCAGTTATAGCGAAGTTTTTCCTCCCACAAGACGATAAGAGATATTCAAATCCTCAAGAAATTAATGAAGATAGCAGAGTACTGTGCAGTTGTTATGTTTCCGAGAAAGGATGGAGAGGCATTGTTGATATAAACTGGTTCGTCATATTTATTACATTATTTTCTTACTGCTTTACACCTCATAGGCGTCGATGTCATCAAAGTCAAAAATGGGACAGGAGCAAGGAAAGGAGAGGAATTCGGGTTGGTGTAAAGAGGTAAATACACGTAGTAAAAGTGCGAATAATTATAATTAGGAACTGTAAGATGTAGAATTAAATAGGTAACAAAAGCTTAATAAAGAGTCTAAATGTTTCTGTTCCTGGCGTGACTCATTAAGAATATTTTATTAAGGATTTAAGCGTGTTGCTGAATGGCAGCCATTGTATGCCAGAAAGGGGCGGTTAGATAATAATTCCTCCCTCTTCCAGCCAACGTGATGGTGCGAAGAGCAGGATTCCATTAGAACAATCCCATGGAAGGAAAAGTCAACCTTCGGGTAGAGTATTATCGGTATTATCTTGTATATTCCTCCGTAAGGCAGATAGTTTCAAAACAGCAAAAAAATTTTAAAGAGTTGGCAGCGCCACTCTTAGAAAGACACAACACAATCCAAGTTCCCGTTACATGGAAGTCATTTAATCGCCAGCACCCACAATACGAGCCCTCAATGTTGATCCATACCTGCACTGCCTGTATTGGTAGAAGCCTGCGCTGGATTAAGATGTAAGGCCATTTTATCTATTTCTCTGGGAAATGAACCAACGCTAACTCTTACTACGTGATTTGTGAAAGTAGTGTTGCAATGAATCTGATTGCTCTAATGTAAATAATTGGTATTGGGAATGGCTGGTTTTTGGAAGATTCCTGTGGACTTGAAGTGAAAACTTGTATAGGCGCGTTAGGCGATGTTTGGAGGGGGTAAATCTGGAAGTTCGAGACTTCCCGTCACCAGCATGCTATGGCGTGTTGCGTATATACGCGCTGTACGCTTATTGGATGGGTAATATCATATTAGTCCGCGTCACCAGCATGTTAATGTTAACAGTTCATCTGTACAAGTATGACGTGTTGCGTTTGGACTACAGTGAAAGTATAGGTTATACTTGTTCCTAATATATAAAAACGAATGTTTCATTTTTTTCCAATGTTCTTCATGCAAACACAGTTTTTATCCAATTTTGATGTAACTTTGCATACGTATACTTTTAAATAAATAGAAAAATACTGTTTACGTTTGATTTAAAAATCCCTAAATCCTCTGCTCTTCCCCTACCCCCCCCCCCTTTTCTTAATTGTCAACATTTTCCATACAAACCCACAGTTTTTATCCGATTTTTTTTAGTACTTAGCACAAGCATACTTTTAAACAAGGCGCGTCTGATAGCTGAGCGGTAAAGGCGCTTACATCCAAAAGTTTCTCTCTCGGGTTGTAGGTTCAAATCCCGTGGTTAGTAATAATTTCTAGGAGTTGTATTTGATTATATGAGCAATGCTGGGACGTTTCGTGGTTCTGATTCCACGTTAAATTTCAGGCCCGTTGGGAAAGGAATTGGCCTTTATGTCGCTGGCACAATAGCTTGGTACATCTCTTTCAGGAAGATTCGAGCAACCTTCGGGTTTTGGACTAAGTTAATTTTTAGATTTTGAGGTGAAAACTTCCTTAGGCGCGTTGAAATATTTTTGGTTGGGTAAAATCTAATGAGTTCGCATCACAGAAATGTTAATTTTAACAGAATATCTGTAGCGGTGTGGTGGCTCAGTGATTAAGGTGTCTGACTGGGGAACGAAAGGTCCCCGGTTCGAATCCCTTTCTTGGCCGTGATTACCATAGACCCTTAACCCAACCTTCGCCTCTGGCACAGCTTGTTGTATAATGTGAAGTACGCCAGAACGTTTCCTTGTTTGGAATTCTATGTGAAACTGTAGGTCTCCTGTACATGGTAGCACGGTCAAGCTTTGCTAAGGTGCCTAAAACACGGGCGAAATGTGCAGCCAGTAAAAACCCTGTCACCAGATCATTACGACCACACGAAATTATTATTATTTAGTATAACTGAAGAATGACGTGTTTCTCGTATTGATATTTGGTGAGGATTTTTTATTTTTAATTCAAACAGGTATCGGCTTTCCAGTAGGGATGATCGATATTCATTGATGGTGAATAAACATCGATGTTTAGCTGGAAAACATCGATGTTTTGACTTCGATAACATCGACACATCGATGTTATGAGAATTAAATATCGAAACGTCAATATATTCTTTAGGGCCATCTATCGTGCATTAGATGTACTAGCTACATGACTATCAAGTTCATCTGTTTTACACTAGATGACACTGATCACCGTAACCGTAGTAAGCCGTACGAATAGTTATATCTTTGCATTTCGTAAGGGATTAAAAACAAATACTGTCAACTTCAACGCTCGCGTGATTCTTGTAAGTGCGTATGTGTTGTGAGTGAACTTGTGAAGCGAATTTAATTTGCTATTGATATTGTTAATAATGAAACTTCGGAAATGAATGGTAAATCTTTATTCTGTATTGTATTATTATTTCTTTGACCAGTAACTTTTGCAGTAATATAACCCAACAATGTAGGTACCATGAGTTTGTTCACTGTATTATTTCCTATTTTTTTTAGGTTATTTTGTGTAAAAAGTGGATAAATTGCCCGAGATTAAATATTTCCTGCTTGCTGCTTTTGTTTTGCATTGAAGGAGTGTTAAGGATTCTTTTTTCGGTGTCGGTTGGGTTTGCATGCGGGTGAGTGAATTACTAAATGCTTAACGCTTTTTGTATTGCATGGTGGGCCAGTGACGGAGGGATTGCGTAGGATTAGGAATCAGCGATATTAATCGATATTGGAGAAATATCGACGGTAAAGTCGAAAAAAGTTACACGGATAATGTCAAAAAATCATTCTCCCTACCAACTCTAAGCTCTAGCTTTAATAAAATATATCAATATGCTGCTGTGGGCTCAAAGGGAATTCAGTTGACGAATAGCATTTTATACATGATTTGTAAAGACTCACAACCTTTTCAAATTGTAGAAAATGAAGGTTTTACTTTTCTAAGTTTAATGAAAGTCGCTTGTACATTGTACAAGGTGCCTTCACGATTCACTTTGAAACTAAATATGACTTTATTGGAGAACACTTCAAAGGAAAACTTCAGAAAGTGAGTGCTTTGACTTGAACGACAGACATTTGGACAGACACGATGCAAACTAGAAGTATTTTTTGGAAGTGACTGTTCTATTTTGCAATGAGGAGAAACAATTAGAATCTGTATCGTTAGGAGTTTATGATTTAACGCGATCTCATACTGCGGAATACATAGCGGATTCATTATTGAAGACCTGTAACGAGTGGAATATTGAAAGGAATAAAATTGTGGCAGTTTTCACTGATGCTGGTGCCAATATTGTTAAAGCATTAGAAATTGCATTTGGTAGAAGTCGTCATATACACTGCTACGTCCACATGTTGAATTTGGTGGCACAAAAATCTATCGATGAAACGTCTGATTTGCCTGGAGTTAAAAAAGATTGTTATGTGGTTTAAACAATGTGTTGCCGCTGGCGATGAATTGAGGCGAGAATCCGATTTGAAACTGATTCAAGATGTCACCACACGTTGGAACTCAACATTTTACATGATTGAAAGATTTTTAAATCCGCGCCCTGCAATCATTAACATTATTAATTGCCACACCAGTGAACCAGAAATGTTGAATGCAAAACAAATTATTGATTTAACTGAAGATTGTGAAATTTTACCACCAATTGAAATAATTACTCGTGAAAAATGTGTAACCTGTAGTAAAGTAATACCACTTACCAGATTACTTACTATAAAAGTAATTGGCTTCCAATAAAAACAGCCAATCGGAGAGAATTTAAGAAATAACGTAATTGAAGAAATTAAGAAACGATTGGTAAAAACGGAAAATGTTAATATCCTTGCAGTCGCCACTCTCATAGATCCTCGCTTCAAAACTATACATTTCCAAGATGCATTAGCCTGTTCTAGAGCCATTAGAAGTATCAAGGAATTAATTTCAGAACTTGAGAAGAATGAACAAATTAAAAATGATCAGTTGGCGGAGAATTCCACAAGTGGAAGAAGACCAAGCGATAGATATATGGAAAGAACATTATAAACTTGTTAACGAAAATAATAATATTTCGGCTGGTCAACGTGACACGAATATGCTTACGGAATTACAATTATATTTAAAAAGTCCGGTAGCTGATTTACAACAAGACCCATTACTTTTATGGAAAGTGCTGGAATACACCTACCCAAATTTAAAGAAAATAGCTGTTAAATATTTATGCTGCGCAGCGACATCCACAGCTTCCGAAAGGCTTTTTACCAAAGCTGGCCAACTCCTGTACCAGCAACGGAACAGACTAAAGGGAAAACACCTGACAAAGTTAATTTTTTTACAGAGTGTGCCCAAACAATACTGGGAATGTTAATTGTTTCTTGCATTTTCAATAACAATAAACGCATTTAATAAATAGAAGAGAATAGATAGAACCGAAAACATCGATGTTTTAAGCATATCGATGTTTATCACACATTGATACTTTTGAATCGATGCTAACATCGATGTCAACATCGATGTTTTTCTAATATCGATCATCCCTACTTTCCAGTCTCTAGTGGCATTCTTTGTTTCCAATGTGCTAAAAAACAACATAATATGATTTGGATTGTGTGATTCATCCATTCACTCATTATTTTATTGCAAATGTCCCTACCTTTTAAGCTTTGGATCAGTAAGTATTCATTGTACAGTTAATACAGTCAATCTTAGTAATAAGTTCCATTGGTAAATTAATAAGAATCATTAGAGGTAGAGGTATGAATGTTACATGCACTTTTGAAGAAATTATACCAGCCGGAAATCGAACCAACGTCATTCCAAATCCCAGATCTGAGAGTTAGCCACTTCCCATAACGCTTGTGCGTGATTTAAAATGCGCTGAGAGAAAATTTGTATATGGCACCATTCAACTATCCGGAAACAAGATTCAGATATCTCTCGAAAGTGACATCTGAGATGTGAATCTCTAATGATTTGCCCTTTGCGGAGTTACTGGAGAGTACGCCAGCACTGACAGCTCTGTAGTTAGTGTTGCAGGTTCGTGACGAAACAGGTTTTATATTTGAATTCGGTCACTGAGCACTACCGCACCGGCGGATGTGGCGACCGCGGTCATCTGTCTGGGACCGGAAGTGGAGCCCTGGAGAGCCTTCTGAATAATACACAGCTGCCTACTGCTGCATTATGGATGTGCCGACAATAAATCCATTACGAGACGGCAGAAAGAGCACCAGAAAATAACGCACTGCTACCTGTTAGTCGGCGGCTGCTTGAACCCGGGTCGAGATGAGGAGGGATTTGGCGACCGCAGAGCCATCCAGCGGTGATGTACGGCACTGCTCTGAACAGAGTGGGTACCTAACGCAGCCGCAAACTGAAAACCGTTTATCGGCAAACTGACACACATTTTTCACCTGTCCTATGAATAATAATCTTCCTTCGAAACTGTTTCTGCTACAAATCACTGGTTGGGTGTGAAATAGCGCTTAGGATATTGTGAACTTATTAGAGATTTAGCTATGAAATGTGAGCGTAATTAGATCTTATGATGTATAGCGCAATGCCTGAAGAATAGCGAGGCGTAAAATGCACAATAGAATAAGATCAAGGCTTAGCCAAAATTGCACATTTACATGTCCCCTCATGTAGGGTAATCTGTAGGAAGCTATAATTAGCACGAAAGAACTGAGATGGAGGACATTCATCTATATTTAGTTGGAGATTGTCTGGAGGAACGCACTCTGAATATCCATCTTTTATTTTATTATATATATTTCTTTATATTATATACATTTCTTTTGCTTGTGGCACTACGCCTCTTCGATTTTGCGGTCATTAGAGGTGGGATGGGACTGGGGACAAGGAACAGGAAGCAATTAAGCCATGGCCTTTTGAATGAACCATTCCAGCATTCGTCTGAAATGATTTAAGGAAACAATGGAAAACCGAAGTCTGGATGGGCGGCGGCAATTCGAACCTGTCTCCTCACGAGTGCGAGGCCAGAGGGTTATTGCTCACCCACCACGTAGAGTCTGAACTACATATTACGCCAAGATGTATGTGCAGTTGGCTGGTCTTCTTCGGATTTTTTTCCCTTCCTTATGGTATTTAGCTTCGTATATCGTGTTCATTGGTGGAGTAAAAGAACTGTGGGAAGGAACGGTAAGGATTTTGGGTATGGTCTTTTGAAGGAATTATCCCGTCATTCGTTGGGAGTGATTTTGGGAAACCATGGAAAACCGAAATCGTTATGGCTGGACGGTGATTCGAACCCATTTCCTCCCGAATTCGAGGCTAGAGCGTTACCACTTACCCGGAGTACTCTGTCTTTGGAAATTAAATCCAATAATGATTAATATAAATAGTGTACAAATATCTTGGTGTTACGGAATTGGTCATAAATTACTTTCAAGGGAGACTGGCAGAGAAAATCTTACAATTGTGTTATATGTTACTAATTATTATTAAGGGTGAGTGCAAAGCCATACACACTAAGAGTTGCATATGAAGAAGAACACTAAAAAATTGCTTCGTGTATTCAGAGAGACCTTAGGAACACACGTAGTCCTTACGTCTAAGGATACAAAGTCTATATTACGGGAACACCAGTCAGCAGCCTAACAGAGTCATACTTAAATATGAAATACATGGGATGAAGGTTATGGAGGGCATTTCATCTCGTTGCAACAACGGTTGAAAGTTTGTAACTGTGTCTAAGGTGTTCAGGTACCAACTCATAAAATTGAAATACTGAGACGTATATTTAAGTATGTGATTATTATAGGCCAATTTCTTCCACAGTTGGTTGTTAAACTAATAATTATTTTTTAATAAATTCGTCTGTACAACCGTTGTTGGATTTTGTTTACTTCACGGACGCGTTTCGCCTCTCGTCGAAGTATATTCAGCGTACGGGTTTTATTTACATTACCGTTTTGAGGCGATCAACGACACCTCAAAACGGAAATGTAAATAAAACCCGTACGCTGAAGATATCTCGACGACAGGCGAAACGTGTTGGTGAAATAAATAATATCCAACAACAGTTGTACAGGCATGTTTATTAAATAATAATTATTAGTATATTTAAGTGTTTATAAACAGCGTAAACTGTGTTGTTATTTTTACTTACGTATTACTGTTACTACGTTTTTATCACATATGCTTCTGACACCATGTGATTGAATACCATCTGTCAGGTATGGAAGTTGACTGGGAACTTGATAATTGACTAGTATCTTTGGAGGCTCACATGTTGGAGGAGTTTCTGTTTGGTCCTAAAGCCGCACAACTCAACGGTTCATTTCTTCTGTGAGATAGGAGCGCGAGTGAAACACGGTATCGATCATTGTTCTGACCTTTAGCAGTAATAGAGTTCTTGGAAAGGGCTAGCTATACGGCGTCTACTTTAGTGTTGACATTATGTTGTGTTGGAAATGTGATCTTCTCCACTTTCATGCAGAAACTCTGATGTTATGTCAACACGAAACATCTTTTCTTCCATTTTATAACAACCACGCGTAAAGCGATACTAACAACAGCTTATTTGAACGAAAGCAGCAGATAAAAAATTTATTTTTAGTTACATAGAAAAGTTACCACATCAGAAAAACGTTTAAAGTCCTGGTTTAAGCAATGATTCTGTTTGTTTGAGATATTAAATTCTTTATTACAAGCAGTAGTTCGGACATTCACTAAAATATCTGTACTGTGTTTCTGTTTACGAATGTATTCTATCCAAACTGATTACATGTGTACCTTATTACTTTATTCAGGTGTTGAGCTGCGTTGTTTAATTGCAGCTCCGGGCATCTTCTAGAGCAAAAAGCGGTTTATTCAATGAAAACAAACCAGCCAGCCATATACCAGAGATATTACGTTTGATAAAATAAACAACAAGAAAACGCAGCTTAACCCCCGAATAAAGGAATGTGTTTGGGTGGACGGAGGTTCAGATACCCGTGCCGCCATCCGGATTTCTGTTTCCCACAGTTATTCCTTAATCACTCCAGGTAAATCCCGCGATGCTTCACACGAAATGACATGGCCAAATTTGATTTAGTTACCTGTTCCCCACACTCCTCATCCAATCCCGCCTCTAATGACCTAGAAGTCGTTGAGGTGTAAAATTCGAATTACCTCTGCTAAACGTAAGGGTCAGCAATTTGGGAATGGGATCACTATTTATATTATATCACCACCTAGCATTACTAATTTGTAGGGAACCGTCGATTCCCACACACAAGTTTAGTGGCATTATCGCGGGCGCTCAGCATAGAAAAACACTTTGCAGCTGCAGTTTGCGGCCCAAAACAGAGTGGATTTCTCACTGACATGCCCTGGCCCTGTCATTATTAATTATTAAACACTAACTGACGAAAAAAGTGATGCACCCAGAAGGGAAGAAGGAAAAGCAATGAAACTTCACGGGTTAACAGGGTTTCAGTGATTACAAAATCGAGTCAAGTTTACCAATAACTAGGTAGTATGATCCCAGTTATCAGTATGACCTTGCACGCCCTCTGGTCATGATTCATGCACTGATTCGGTTGTGAAGGGAGTCATAAAGTCGTTGCATTCTCTTCTGAGGCACGCTGACCCACTATTGTTGTAACTGATATTCTGCATACTGGTACAGGGACAGATTTACCGTCGGAGGTAGTCCCACACATGTTCTATCGGTGACGGATCGAAGGAGTACCTCTACATCAGCCAGACAGTTCACAGAAACACCTCCCGTGTATGGACGAGCACTGTCCTGTTGAAAAATGGCGCGACGATACTGGTGCTTGAGAGGTAATACACGAGGACGCTGGATGTCCGAGACGTGCCGTTGTGCCGTCAGAGTTCCCTCAATCTCTACCAGCGATGACCTGAAGTCATACCCAATAGTTCTCCAAACCACGATTCCATGAGTACTACCGCTCTACCTCTTCAAAACACTGGAGGAATGTGAATTTTCCCAAGGTCACCGTAATATTCACCAACGATGGTCATCCGAGGTAGTGCAGAACTCGGACTCATCGCTGAAAACAATGGGACGCCATCAACAGCAGTCTACGCTGCGCCGTCATGGCACTATGCCAAACCTTGGGACAGTAATTCCCCCTACTCCGGCTTCTGCCAGTCTCCGACCACTGGTACTGGATGGCGCGGAATAATGCAGGGAGTCTATTGCTCTCGGATGACGGATGCAGATTTGAAGGGTTGACACTGTGCTCGGTGCACACTACGATAATCCTCCCTTGTGGTGGTCAGACGTGTCTCGAGGTACCATTTTTACAGGACAATACTCGTCCACATACAGCACTGTGAAGTGTCTGTGTGACTTAAAGGTACTCCCGTCACCAGCAAGATCTGTCCTCTATAAAACATGTGTAGACCGTCTCGGATGCCAACACCGGCCCAATGCCAGTATCCAGGATATCAAGGACCGGTTACAACATTTCTGGGGAGTATGCTTCAGGAGAAGATACAATGCATTTGTAACACACTACCCAACCTAATCAGTGCATGCATCCACACCAGAGGGTGTGCAACGTCATACTGATAAGTGGGCTCATACCACAAAGTTCTTTGGAAATTTAACTCAATGACATCATGTACCTTCTCAAGCCGTGTAGTTTCATTTCGTTTCCATCTCACCTTCTGGTGCTTCTTTTTTTTTTCTCTTGGTGTCGTTGTCGTTTGTCGTGTCATTTGCCATTGTCGTTGTCGTTGTTTGTCGTTGTCGTTGTCGTTGTTTGTCGTTGTCGTCGTTTGTCGTTGTCGTCGATTGTCGTTGTCGTCGTGGTCGTTTGTTGTTGTCATCGTTTGTCGTTGTCGTTTGTCGTTGTCGTTGTCGTTTGTTGTTGTCGTTTCGTTTTCGTTTTTGTTTTCGTTGTTGTTGTCGTCGTTGTCGTCGTGCGTTGTTGTTGTTGTTTTCATGTAGTATATTTCATTTCTTCTCAGACAGCGCTGTAAGGCAGAGTGGTAGCTTGCTGCGACTGACCTTTGACCTGCCCTCGACCCTGCGGCCGTCGTTGAGCTGCAGCCAGGCGTCCCAACGGTGTCTGTAGAGGGTGACGCGGTTCCACTGGCCCAGGCGCACCTCCTCCTCAGACCTCACCACCCCCAGGCCAGAGCCGCAGTCGAACCTGCAATCACGTATATTAACATTGGTCCATTACAGAACAAACAGGTAACTAACAATAATAACACTAAAATAAAACCATGTATAGCTTGTTGGGTATCTCGTGGTTTATTATATATATGACAAAATAATTAGTCCAAGATACAGATTTAACTTTTTTTTATTTCCGGAAGACATCAGACTCCAAAGATACTGGTTACACTTGGAAACACAAGCTCCAGCGATTACCTTCAATACTACTTTCAAAGACACTCTCACTGTACTGGATTACAAGACACTCTGCAAACATAAAACCGGTACTACTGTTCGCGTAAAACTGTTTCAAAACTCGTCTCTGAAGATCGTTTATATAAGTTTCATAGAAAATTCCAGAATACTACAAAGGCCTCCGACAGATGTTTCTCCAGGTCTAACAATACTTAAACAAATAAAAACATATTAGAAACAATCAACATCAATAAACTATGAAATTCACAGAAATGATAATTATAGATATTTACACACAGAACTATCCACATAGATCAGTTTAAACTGTCGTAAATTGCCCATTAAACATCGTACCTCACCTTAATACTTGGAATATAAACATTTAATCAATTTTTCTTCCATTGTTTTGTCCTTGAACATATTAAATAGTAATTACATAATTTCTTTTCATAAAAAGAAGTCTGCGAAGATGGTTCAGGTAGTTCACAGCCCAATTATTAAAAATTTAGACACTGTATGCTTACTGTACATAGAGAAATACTGATCTATGTTATAAAGTATACGTCAATATTCATCTGGTACAACTTCTTTTCCAGAAGCGATAATCTCGAGATTGAAAACATAAAGCCAAATTTCATCATATATTTAAAGTTTTTTGATGAAGTGCCCCTTTCCCTCCCCCCATCAATCAAAAAATACATTTTCATAACTTGATAAGCAAACATTAAACTCAAATGAAACGTTTTGTCCTCAGATTCTTGTACCCAGTAATGGGAAATTTTACGGGAGATGTTCAATGTTCAAAAAGTTTACTACTTTAGCCTCTTCGCACAAAAATTTAATGAAAGTGTATATAAATAACATTCTAAACTGTATGATGGCTGTTAGTCAAGTTTTAGTATCATAAATTTTATTATTATACGTAAGAAGTGTGGTGAGAACGGTTTTCAACCACGTAGGCTTAAACATTTTTTTATCAGGGAAGGGAAAGTATGATTGGCTGGCTTGAGAAAGTTGTTAGAACGAATGACCCAGAGCGCCGGATAACGCATACTGGGGAGTATTGCCCCAATTTACGAGCCACCACACTGGCGCCCTTCATACCTCTAGAAAGTTCGATAGAATAATAAAGTTTTACAGTGATCTATATTAGGTTTCTACCATCATAAAATCTTCGCTTCAATATCAATCTTCAGTTCACGAGTAAGGAAAGCCATAACCCAAGACTGGAACACTAGCCTTTGAATTCTCCATACAACACGATTTTTTTAAATTCTTATTTGCTGTTAGTTTTGTGGTCGTTAAGCTGATCATTGTTATTTCCAGTGAAACAATTGTATCAATAACAGTTGTATGATGCAGAGTGCAGAAAATACTAAACAAAATCGTTAAATGTTTTTAACAACTGTTTAACCATATATTTGTTGCCAACAAAGTAGTAGTACATTTTAAAATAACATAAGTTATAGATTATATTGTTGTAAATTAATTTAAATTTCTCGTGGAAATTAAGGATTTAATGTGAATGTTACAGGAAGTAGAATTTTGTGCTTATTTTCAATAGTTTAACAGAAAATACGTATATATGTTAGCAGATAAGACAGCATTTAGTAGAAAATTAAATTACGCTTCACTCAGCGTTGTAGCCAAGATTTTTAAAATGGAAATAATAACTTTTTACAAACTTTTTTATATTGATTATAATATATATAAGCGGCAACGAAACTTTACATTTGATTTTAAACTAAAAATTTGATACATTATGAACGAATGAAAGAAAGTTGTGTCGTTTAGCTTCTTATCGTATCCAAAAAGATAATTATCTTGCAATTTGGTCAATCTAGGTATGGAAGAGCCGACTTCTTATGCCTTCACATTTTATGAACACAATCGGTTCCGCATCATAGCACTATAGCACTTCGATTGGGGGGGGGAGGGAGGATGGGGGGGAGGTGGGAGGGGTAGGGGAAGGGAAGGGAGGTGGGAACGGGGGCGGGGAGGTAAAATGTCGATAGGAAATTTTATTGGTTTTTAATCAAAAAGTCATAGAATCCAAATTTCTTATTGCAGATGTTCTAGAATTTTCTAATAAATTTGGTTTCGGCTCACTTACTTTTCTGGGATAAGGGGTAAACTGCTTGCTACTTGTTATCCTATTTCTCTTTAAAATACAGAGGTCTGTGAAGAATATACACTACGTTGCACCCTTTCTGGCCAAAGATTCACCTGATTGTAATATGAAATCTATTTCGTAAATATTCAAGTCTATTCTGTTCCAAAATTGATAACTCTTAAACAAACTGGCTATTCAGGTAAAAATGGCAACTGAAAATTGCATTTTTTTTCATTTCAGGAACCATTTACTGTTTATTAATTAAAATCAATTTTTTAGATTAGAAAAAGAAATCTGATTCTTTTTTCATGTATTCAGTAATCTTGAACGCTACTACATTATACCAAAATGGAAATATTTATCTTTGGTTCATATAATTAAGAACACTCCAGGGTTTGCCTGGTCCAAATTTATATCACACACTCATTTTAAAAGAAATTAACCGACACCTGGTAAAACTGATCTGAAATTGATAGCCTGCAGATGTAATAATTAAAAAGCTTATTATTTATCTGGTTCAGCTAATGACCGTTTTGGACGAGAAATTGTTATTTCGGCAAGTAATCTGTGTTTGAAGTTTATTGGAATCGTTCGGTATAATATCCATCAAAACGAATAGAAATCACTGAGAAATCGACAATCTGTCTTAGTGGATTTAGTGAAAGGGTAGGTCTTAGAGAGAATGTGCTCACTTTACAGGCGTTCCTTTAAATACCAACAAAATATGCGACAAAGAATGCCAGGAAAGCTGCCTCTACATTCTCCTCCTGTAGAGGAACGCTGAATTTTCGCTCGGAATTACGATAAACATGAGCGGAAATTTGTATTTGCGAAATTTACCGAGCACAGGTTGGCCGACTGTGTGTTCTTTGAGCGTTTATCCGGCGTTTTGTCAGCGGCAGCCGCAGAACTGCGAGTGCGTTGTTTTTTTCCGCCCCTCTTTATTTGCTGGGGGTGCTCGAGTTTATTGTTCCATGGAGCGGTGCTCAGTGGAACGTTTCGGTGGCATTCCGATGGAGAGGGCAAAGCCTCTCAGTTAAAGGAAGTGCTGCCGCGGCGCGAGGTACGCGCAACGGGAAAAAAATATGAAAGGGGACCGGATTCTGTCGGCGGCAACTGTTACGCTGTTTGAAAGTTGGCCGTATTGAATTATTTCGCAGGCGGCCGCTGCGCAGCAAACAAGGCAGGTCTTCTGGGTTCCTGAAAACCTCTGGCTTCCGTATTCTAAACACGTCTCTGTTGTCGACAGCGTCGCCGTAACGAATTTACGTAACTCAGTTGCAGGAAATTAGCGATATTAACTATGTTTGTTCAACTCTACACGGTGTCTCAAAAAGCGGTAGATTTTTACAACTTTGTTTTTATTGTTAGAGTGTATATTAAAAGTCGTTATTTGCTGTTTTTATTTATTTATTTTTCATTTTTTTGGTGTTGAACTTCCAATACCGCATTCCAATCACCAATGATTCTATGATTATTAGATTTTCCTCCTACTTCACATATTGCATTAATTCTTCAATTTCATCATCTTTCTGTGACGTTGGCATGTACACTTGTATTAACTTGGTTAGGCCAGCTTAGTTTCTAATCTCATCAAAATAAACATGTAACGAACTTTTCTTAATAACTCACCCGTTTCCCTACTCTCTTATTCATTACAAAGCCTACACTAGTAACTCCACTTATAGCTTTTGTGTTAATTATTCTGTGTTCCTCAAACCAGAAAACTTGTGCATCCTTCCACTTAATCTCACTTCGACAACATCTAAAGTAAGTTGTTCCATCTCCCTTTTTAAGTTTTCTAAAATACCTGCCCCATTCAGACTTCTCACATTTCACGCTCCGACTAGTAGAATGTTTCTATCAATTCTGATCACTCCTCCCTGAGTAGTCCCCACCCGGAGATCCGATTGGGGTATTATTTTACGTCCGGAATATTTTACCCACGCAGAAACCATCATGATATATGTAATTTGAGAGGATTACATACCTGGAAGTATTAGTAGAGTAGTAAATGCTTGGATGGAAAAAGAGGACTTCTGGCAAGAGAATAGAATACATAAAACTTTTCTGATGATATGTCCTTTTCAGCAAAAAATGGGCGAACTTCAAACAAAATGCTGAAAGATCTAAATGGAGCTTGTGAAGAGTATGAAATGAGAATTAATACAGCAAAAACAAAGAGAACGGTGTTTGGTAAAGGCAGAAAAGTAGTAAATATTAAGATGGAATAACGTAAAATTAGCCAAGTAAGAGCCTTCAAATTTTTTGCTAGTACGATAATTAATGACTTGAAAGCCACCAAGAGGTGAAAACGAGTATTGCGGTAGCGAGGGCAGTGGTTAATAGGCAGAGGAGATTAATAACTGGTAAAGCAGATACAGAAATGAGGAAAACGTTTTACAAATGTTTCGTTTGATGTATGGAGTGGAGCAAAGTAGGAGTGATGGAAAGAACTGGTGAGAGGGTGAAACTACTGCAAGTCGTAAGAGAGACTAAAGGCGGGTTTACACGCTTCACTTTTCGTAATCACTCAGGATGAATCACTCGCAGTGAAAGTGAAGGTGAATTCACTTTTCGTTTACACATTCACTTTTTGTTTACACATATCATCACTAAATAACCATTCAATTCACTTCAAAATGGCAATCAGCAAACTTGTGGGTGTTGGAGTGGATTTAATTTTCAGAAACCTCATCACCTAAGGAATTGCAAAAAAAAGAGAAGTTTGTGGACGAGAAATTGGATCTTGCAGGACAAAATGGCATATAAAAATAATCCTCGAATGACTGAATCAGAAAGTTTTGGTATAAAAAAACACACCACGAATTTCAAAACAGGCTAAACTGAAGATGGAAATGATTCTCAGGTTTCTTGCAATTGATAACTGCTTTGAAACACTTTCATTTTACCTGGAAGCACAATTTACACCATATTTTTCTGATTTTAAAGTTTTAGTTAATTCGCCTGGTTAGGATGGTTTTAATTTCGCACTTGATGTCTTCTATCATCAAAAGCGTGAGATTCAATTCTTTAATCATGTCCTCCGTATCACTATCTTTTATGTTTTTAATTTCATAACTTTCAAATTTTGTTTTCTGTAAATACTCGTTATGAAAACATTTTAAAACTAAAGAAATGTTTCTTCTCCCCATTTAAAAACAATTGTGTTGAAAACAACAATCAGAAACAAACAATTGCGATCGATCCAGGGGAAGGTTTCACCTAGATATTTTGACTGTTTACACGCGTCACTCTTGATAATTCACCCGAGTGAAACACCAAAAGTGAACGAAAATTTGAACCCGAGCCAACTTCTTTCATCCGTCATCTTGGATGATCACTTTGATTGATTCTCGGTTTAAATAGTTCACTTTCCTTTCACTGCGAGTGATTCATCCGGAGTGATTGCGAAAAGTGTACCGTGTAAACCTGCCTTAACTGAATGTGACACTCGTTGAGAGGGGAGTGCTTGCTAACAGATGCAATGGAGTGAATAGTTTGTAGGAGGAGGGTGAGAAGAAGAAAGAGGTACAAGATTACATCAAGGAAACAGAAATTACATGAACATGAAGAGGAGGGCAGAAGACAGGAGGGCGTGAGAACATTATTGGGGCGTTTTTAATGTGAAACAAGGTACAAACCCATTTCCGCCTTTGGATATGGTCGCGAACTTCAAGAAAGGTTTATGCAGTTAAGTTCCAATTTTGTCCACGATCTGCCCCTGAGACTTGTTAATTTTCATGGTAATACCAACATTACAAGAAACCTCTTGCTTGTCATTTGGAAATGAGTACCACAGCTTCTTTACGGTGTTTGTAGGATTACGTTTTGAGTGACCGTAACCTCACCCTAAAAATTTCGTAATGCAGCTAGGACTTTTGAGCAACACAAATTGAGTTTTTAGAGTCACGGGTCATTTCTGCGTGACCTGATCTGATTTATTTCTTAAATTTGAGCATTTTTGGTCCTCTTAAGAACAATTTATAGCAAAAATTCATTGCACAGATTATAATAGTAATGAGGTTTTAGGATCAAAGAACATGGCCGTGATTCTAGATCAGGCTGAAATACGAAATCGAGCTGTATTTGTCTCTAAGTGAACATTCCGAAATATTTGAGGAATTTATGTTGAGATTGGAAGGGCTTTGAAACGTTAAAGACGTACGGAGACGATCTCGCTACATCTATCTAAACTAATAAAGTGATAAGCATGGTCATCGTGAAGCCACGTCCTTAACGCTGACGTAACGCAACTGGCTTTCCAAGAACACTGAAAAAGTATGCATTGCGTTCAAATTAACATATTAATTATTAGTTGCTTTTTATTTATTTATATTCAGTAGCTGTAAATGTTTACTTATACTCTCTGTCCAGAGATGACGCTGTTAAGGTAAACTAAGAAAAATGTAACAGTTACATAATTTTTTAGGTTATGATCGTTACTGAATAACAATTTAATTAGCTAAGCAACCGAGAGGACATAGACTGCCTGAACACTGCGTTCAACTCGTTGTGTTTTACAGACTTAGAAGCTATTTGTATTCGATGCAAATGTTTTCCTTATATTATATGCCACTGTTATAGTAAATTCGAAGGAATGAACTGTCTTAACACTGAAATAAAGGTATGTTTTGTGCTTAAATTAACACACGAATTATTAGTTACTTTTTATTACTGATGAAATTACAGCATGTAAATAGTTCCAATAACAGTAAAAAGAATTCAGTAAATTTAAAAAAATATAATAAAATAACAGAAATAATAAAAAATAGATAGATATATACGAAAATAAAATGAAACATGTTGATAGTTGGCTCTACGTCTTATTTTATTTAAAAAATGAACAGGTGGCTGAAAATAATTAATAAGATTTTGGGGGCAAAGGGACTCAACCGGCCATACTGAAAAATGTTGGTGGACGGCTATCAGATATTGAAGAGACGCCTAACGATCAGTGATTGAAACTGCACAAAATGGCAGTTAGCGGGGGGGGGGGGGGGGGGGGGGGGGGGGGCTAGAGTACTGGCTCTGCGTGCCGAAGGTCGCCGGTTGGAGTCCGGCCGCGGGCATTGGTGTTTGAATGTTGTGTGTGTTAATGTCGTGACCGTACTGTGGTGTCCATACTTAATACCAACAACGTGCTGGAAAAACCGATACGCTAGAAGAGTCATCAAAATCACATTGAGCTGGCTGTATTGCATAAGTAGCTGAATGCCATTTACATATGTAGATATAGTAAATAGTCATAACATTTCACATTGCCTCGAATTGTCGTGAAGGTCAACATTGAGTCCCCACCTGAACTCGACGATGCCTGCGTGGATGAGCAGCGCCATGAAGTCGCCGGCCATGTCGTCGCGCTCTCCAGTGAGGAAGAGGATTCCGTCTGGAGCCTCCGGCCTGAACTCCACAGACAGCTGGACGTGCTTGTAGGCGGCCCTCAGAGCTGGGAACGCCAGCCAGCCCTGCCCCGAGAACCTGGGGCTGCGCACCTCCACTTCTGTCAACACCAACAAGTAGCACAATTAACAAAATCTGTTGCATCATCAAGGACGCAAATATACACATTTAAGCAGCAATACATCTGTAATCTAGCTTTGTAAAGTGTCTTTATTGACTTTTTATTGTACCAGGCTGGAGGATCGAGGCCTCCCGAATGCGAGGCCAGAATGTTAACCGTTCATCCACCACGCTCGATCTTTAATCGTTTTTGGTAAATTATTCGTCATTTCTCTTAGTAACTAATTCTAAGGAGGAGCAATGGACGCTACGAGCATCGCTTGATGTTTTGTTGTACTGTCGGTGAAGTGAAGACTTCTCTAACCTTCCATGCACGTTGAATATTCCAATTTTATGCTCGAAGATTGAATAAAGTAATTCTATGTCGAGGGTGAGTTTTTGCATTGGCTATAGAGGACGCATATGTGAGCAATGCACTGCGTAACAGTTACGGAAAGGAGCGTTGGAATCAACAGCTCTCATATTTTGATGGATATTACACTGTCGGGTCCAGAGGTAAGACACTTGATCGATAAACTTCACATGCAGGAAGTGTTAACGTGAACTCCGAAAAATTATTCCATGAACCGGCCATCAATATTTTTATGGATCTGCCAACGCGCGAAATTTCTAACTACGTTTCAAAACTCATGAAAAACCAAGTCATAATGCGTACTTAATATCTTTTATTTAGCTAGCAGGAATTCAGATAATTTAACTATGAGCATGGATTTAAATTATGACTTATTAAGTTTTTTAATGTTTGTTGATTAGACATTATTTCATGTTTCGTTGCATTCATACGTTGATGCTTTATGATTTTGTAAGCGTAAATAAATGATCCTTGTTGGAAATTAAATTTTCAATGTTTCATAAAGCCATACAGATTACAATCAAACAGGTAGAAGTCTTGAAGGAAACAGCTGAGAAGGCAAGAGTACAAACATTGCTTCAGAAAACTGATTACATCAATATAGCCACGAAATACCATAGTTGGACAGTAAGAAATAAACGTGGTGATATTAAAAGAACCCAGAAGTTCAAATACCTTTGGAGATTTTGACTCCCAATGTTAGTGAAAAGCTTCAGTTGAAGATAGCGCGAGTAAGATGGAAATAAGTTTCAGGATATGTCAAAACAAATACAAATCCAAATCACTCTCTGGTCAGGTGAAATACAAGCACTTTGGTACTGCAATGAAACCAGAATGTTCATACGCAAAAGAACAACTAGGCAGAAAGGGACTGACAGAAGTAGAAAAGAAAGGAAATTTCCAAGGAAGATCTTGTGATCAAAAAAGTTGTCAAAAATGAATTTAATTTCTGTTTGAGATGGAACAAAGAATCAACTAACAAGTTTGGAAACGTGTTAAACACAATTAAGAAAAGGAAATTTAGCTTTCTATGGCCACATCAACAGAATGAAACCAGAAAGAATGACGGAAAAAATCCTCAAATTTCAAGAGAACATCAAGACTCAAGTTCCATGAAAAGGGGTGGAATTAAGGCGGAAGAGATCGAAGACAGGGAAGTATTCAGAACTGTGGACATAAAGGATCTGTCAGAAGAAAGCCTATAAGGAAAAGGAGGGTATTCTCAGAAGAAGAAAAAAGTAAGAGGTAGCCAGAGAATGAAGAGTACTGGCGACGGAGGAAGGAAACTCAGAAGAGGAAATGAAGTGTCGCAATCGTAGTTGATATGTGGCTGAACTCAAACGGGAAAAAATAAAGCTAAAGTTATAAACGTTAGTAATTTTGATAAATGTTGCAAAAATAATTTCTTTTCATCTTCCACTTAAAATCGTGCCTACTTTTCATTAATAGAAATTTAATATTTTGCAGAAATTGATTCCATTATTACTATTATTTTAGAGAAATAATTTAATTTAATCCAAAATATTAAATGGTTTATTTCAATGTGTCATCCTACGTCCTAGAAATCAATTTTATTCATGAATACCTGGTGGGTATTTCGCTTAATTATAAAGACCTCAACAACGTCGAGCCGTTAAGCAAAAAATTACTTGAAGGAAATTCCGATAAGAATAATATTTATTGTTATACATATCACACACCCTGTTTGCTGTTGAATAGATTTTTTTCTTTCTATATACTAATCTTACAATCACATTTTATTTAGTTGGTGCAGCGACAGAAACAAGTACATTTTCAGTTCTCTTCCACTGCAGTGTCTCCCACTTGTGCACTCTGGGCCTTATTTAAAACTGTGTTTTTTGTGAGGGTGAATCGCTACTTGCAGGTAGCCTTGTTTGTGGCCGCCGATGCGTGGGCAGAGACAATAGGCCGGCACTTCCTTCTGTGCGTCTATCGACCGAAGGCTCACCTCAATTCAGCTGGGTGGAAGCTCCATCACACGCACTGAATGCGGGCCGTGGTCCCTCTGCTCGCAGGGACTCTCATTACAGGAAATCGATGCCGGGCAACAACTCTCGCCGGGCACTGTGTTCGCTTCGGAGGGCTTATTTTGTTTGCGAGCCCCGATCTGGCACTCACAGATACGAGCGGTGAGAGAGGTCTCATTACCGGACAACTTAATAAAGTATCAAGTGCAATACACTTTAGTGAGTAGTAAAGAGGTAGTGAATTGTTAAATAAGGAACGAAAGAGTTGGTGTAGGATTTTTTTTTTTTTTTTTTTTTTTTTTTTTGCTGGAATGAATCTTCTTTTGGCGCGGTAAAGAGAAATTTGTTAGTGTTACACGTTACGAGTTACGCGTTAACAGCGCATGCTAGGGATGCAAAGGATATCCGCATCCACAAGTGCAGAACTTTCGCGTGAAATCCTACATCCGCTTTCGCATCCGCCTCCGCAATTTTTAATGCGGAGGTATAGCGGATGTTTTGTTTATATTGTAATATATATCATTCTTTTCTGTTTGTACGAGATTCTGCCAATCGTCGCTTAGCTAACAACAAAGTAGTTGTTTTTTTCGTCGACAAGGCGTATAGCAATAAAGAGGGGGGGGGGGGGGAATAGCGAGCATAGAAATGTTCGGTGGCGTAGCCTTTTGCTTAACGATTGAATTAGTTGCGCCACGAATTCCGCAAAGTTCACATGAAAAAGATTGGTTTTTAGACGTGTGCATAGTTATGCAAATAATTTAATTCACTTGTGAAATCATCCCACGATTTTTGTTAAAACATGAGGCAAGAAATAAACCAGTATGGCAGAATTATATAGAAATGGACTTTACTTATGAAAAAAGATTTAATTAAGCATAAAATATATATTTGTTTTGATTTTAAATTTATTTTGATAAAATATTAAAATATAAGTAATTATAAATTTATTTTTACACATCCGCTTCCGCAAAGCATCCGCATCCACGGATGTCAGGCTCTGAAGATCCCCATCAGCATCCGCATCCGCAAAGATGACTTCCGTTATAACCGTAATACGCACTGAACATCCTGCGATTGTGTACCGAAAACATTGAAGCTTAAATTATTTTAATACTTACTGAAAATCACGTAGCGACGCCAGACGGTATATTTACATCCGGAGGAGTCGCTGCTATTAAAAGCAGATAGCGGAAGGTCGGGAAAATTTGGCCAGTCTAAGGTTTGACGATGTTTTAAGGTAACTTACAATACACCTAAAGCATCAAAATCAGGTGTTACAAAGTTCAACTACCTTAGTACATACCAGAATTGTTTAGTTGACTATGCATTAAGTTTAGTACCAAAAATAATCAATGATTCAAAAAGTACACAAATGGCCACTCAGAATCATAAATGAGTGATTGAAAGCGCTCTAAATTTGCAAAACAGTCTACTTTATTTAAAAACGTCATATACTTGTAAATAATAGAAATGATAACGTTCAAAAAGCACTTTAATTGAAATTTTCGCAAACGAAGGAATAGCTGTTTCGTTCAACTTCACCACAGAGTTAGTGAGCACAAAAGTAACACACTCTGCACTTGATCCATGATTCTTGTAATCTTTCGTTGCAGTACAGGCACTGTGTGTATTCTTGATCTTCGTTTTCATTAAATAATGATCTTTTCTGGTTAGATTTCCTGCGGTTGAGGGTTTTCTATCTAGCATTGGTTTCCTTTTTTTCTTCTTGTTGTTGTTTGCTTTTGCAGCTTCAAGTACTTTCTTATATGAACGTGATGTGAACATGTGTTTCTGCCTTTGTATTTGCTTTTTCCTGCTATTGTTGGACGACTATATCCTTTGGACTCACTGAAAAAGAAGTTGCCGGTCATTCAAACAGCAGCACAAAATAGAAATAATTTAATTACATTTTTTATTATTATTAATACACTCAGTTCAGCTTCACACGACAATAAAGTACCTATTCAAAGCATTGTATAATCTTAATAATCTGCAAAGGAACAAATAGAATCCGTGCGCAGCAGACAGAGGTCACGGCCACTAGCAAGTGAAAAGAAACAATCATGATCACCAAATCAGGAACTTACAGCAAAAATATCACTCTTGCGAAAGAATTTTATCCAGAAACGGAAATTCATCTGATTTCTTAGTAATAAATTCATAAACTGATCACATCAGCCTCACCAAAAACCACAAATATTTTAATAACTTCGAGAGATGACACGCTAACCGGATCTGGTGACTGAAGGCATTAAGTTGCACCAGTTATGATTTTCCCCTCATGATGGCACCAAAAACCCCCATGGCCATTTTACCCGGCTCTCCTCATGCACATATATTTTAGTTGATTTTTTGTTTGTTAGGTGATTCTTGTTTATGTATATGTTTCATTATCCTCACTGATCGCTATTATAGGAAGAAAAGAAATATGGAATCACGTTTATGTCACGATACAGTGAATGAATTAATGCGCGTAAGATATTGTTTGTATTCTTGGATGTTTCGTTGATTTCGTTAATCGCTGTTATAGTGAGAAAAAATATAGAAATACGTTTATATCGTGATACAGTGAATGAATTAATGCACGTGAGATAATATCTTTCATTTTCGCGCAGTAATATCAGCATTCCTCATAACAGCCGAAAGAATGAGTTATTCAAGATTTTAAAATTAATTAAGCTGTGAGACAGAATTCTGCGGCCAATCCGGCATTTCTGATGAACTTAGAAGTTAGGTATTAACGAAAATTGATTTTAAGAACGGTAATAACATAATTTTGTCCAAGATGTTCGCCGATAAGTAACCTCTAAACAAAAAAAAATAGAGACGAAGCATCCAGTCTCCCATCGTTCACTATGGTGGTTGCATGTCGGTAGCTGTAGGGGTATGGGAGTTATGGTTGCTGAAAATGGTCGACATTGGGCATTTTCATATTCGTCTAAAGTGTTCTATAAAATCTTTCGAATTTTCTAGAACATACTAAACGTTGCACTAAATTCTATGTAACTTTTACAATAATTTATTTTTTCCTTGGTTGCAGCCACAGATATTTTTAGAAAAATAAATTTTTTACATTTGAAGTCAAACTATTTACATAATACGTTTAAGCTCTTTAATAGCAATTGCCAATGTAATCAGTATTGGTCTTCCTGCTCTAAGAATTTATATTAAAATTCTTCTTAATGCGTTCTTTAAAAATCCTTTTTCTCGTTAGAATCTGTCCATTCTAAACCACCAATCTCATATTAGTCCCTTCATCTACCACAATCTTCTTTGGTTTCTTCTTGGCGCCGAGTTTGCTACTTGCTTCCATAGAAGTATCCAAAACCCATTTAATATCTGTTATTCGTAATGTTCATATCAGTAATAACAATATCCTTAATTTTTTAAATATAATTTGCAAACTGGCGTGACACATGTTGTTTACAATGTCTATTTCAGTCGTTCCATCTTTATCCTTTCCTACTTGAATTCCTCTTTTTCTGTTGTCTTAATCTTCTCGTTGTTATACTTTTCTTTCACGTAACGCCATTTTCTGCTTCTGAGACGTTTTACACTGAAGAGCCAAAGAAACTGGTATAGGCATGCGTATGCAAACACAGAGATATGTAAACACTCAGAGTACGGCGCTGCGGTCGGCAACGCCTATATACGACAACAGGTGTCTGGCGCAGGCGTTAGATCGGTTACTGCTGCTACAATTGCAGGATATCACGATTTAAGTGAGTTTGAACGTGGTGCTAAAGTCGACGCTCGAGAGATGGGACACAGCATCTCCGAGGTAGCGATGAGGTGGGGATTTTCCCATACGACCATTTCACGAGTGCACCGTGAATATCGAGAATCCGGTAAAACATGAAATCTCCGACATCGCAGAGGCTAGAAAACAATCCTGCAAGAACGGGACCAACGACGATTGAAGAGAATCGTTCAATGTGACAGAAGTGCAACCCTTCCGCAAATGGCTGCGAATTTCAATGCTGGGCCATCAAAAAGTGTCACCGTGCGAACCACTCAACGAAACATCATCAATATGGGCTTTCGGAATCGAAGACCCACTCGTGTACACTTTTTGAGTACACGACACAAAGCTTTACGCATCGCCATGGCCCGTCAACATCGACATTGGACTGTTGATGATTGGAAACATGTTGCCTGGTCTAAAGAATCTCGTTTCCAATTGTGTCGTGCGGATGGACGGGTACGGGTATTGAGACAGCCTAATGAATTCATGGACCCTGCATGTCAGCAGGGGACTGTTCAAGCTGGTGGAGGCTCTGTAATAGCGTGGGGCGTGTGTAGTTAGAGTGACATGGGAACCCTGATACGACTCTGACAGGTGACATGTACGTACGCATCCTGGCTGATCACCTGCATCCATTCATGTCTATTGTGCATTCCGACGGACTTGGGCAATTCCAGCAGGACAATGCGACACCCCACACGTCCAGAATTGCTACAGAGTGGCTCCAGGAACACTCTTCTGAGTTTAAACACCTCAGCTGGCCACCAAACTCCCCAGACATGAACATTATTGAGCATATCTGTGATGCCTTGCAACGTGCAGTTCAGAAGAGATCTCCACCCCCTCGTACTCTTACGGATTTATGGACGGCCTTGCAAGATGCATGATGTCAATTCCCTCCAGCACTACTTCAGATATTAGTAGAGTCCATGCCACGTCGTGTTGCGGCACTCCTGCGTGGTCATCGGGGCCCTACACGATATTAGGCAGGTGTACCAGTTTCTTTGGCTCTTCATCATATTTCACTACCTTATATCTCAGTGTATCTCGTTACTTCACTGTCCAGATTCAGGCAGCACACGTGAGAACAGGAACGCAGCGTCCAGATTAATTATTACCTTGTTTCTCTGTAACAGATCCTTGTTTGATATCTGGGTTGTGACAGTTCTGAGATGTGTTTCTGTCTGCCTCCGCGGTCCACTTTCCCTCTGCGTTCCTCCACATTTCCCAGGTAACAATAACTGCATTTTCCTGGATGCCACTTCATTTATTTGCCTATCTAAAAGGTGCAACCACATTTCGCCATTTGGCAATGTAAAGCAAGGTCATATGGGAAAGTCAGCTGGTAAAGTTATATGGCTGCACTGGAAATTCACTGCGTCCACATAGGAAATGGCGTTCAGTGACAAAATGTTTACCGATGGGTATCTGCTTGTTTCAGCGGCTGCTGCAATGACAGTAGAAATTGAATCTTGTCGAGAACCACTCAAATTACGGTTTGAATACGTCATACTTTTTTTAGGTAGGTCCACATATGAATGCAGTGAATTGATGAATGATTCATTAATGGACGATGAGTTCAATCTCGAGTACAGAAGTGACGGCGGTTTTCGGAACTTTTTCCGAATGTCGGGTAACGTTTTAAGATTTTTCTCAATTTTATAGGATCGAAAATCAGAAGAGTGACACAGCATATAGAAGAGATATTCCAAACAGTGAACGTGTAACGCTTACATTACGGGGTTATTTTTCAGTTAATTTCTTCCTTATCAACACCAAAACTAATAGCTATTTCGTGAGTGCAGCATCCTTTTTTTTTACGGTCTTTCTATTGTTCTAATGTACAATCCCACAAAACATATTGAGTGCGGTAAAGCTCTATTAATGCATAGACTTTCTCGTTAGTCCACTCTATCTTTAGTGGGTAATGTCAAATGAAGGCCAAGCAAAGCGTTCCAACTACCTATTCTCTTCAGGAACGGCATGGCTTCCTTTGATGTGGACCGACAAACGTCCACACTAACCACGCTATGCCACATGGTCTCGCCACGTTTTGCCGTATGCCATGGTGTGGAGGAGCCTTAAGCGTTTGACTGATATGGTACAGCATTCGTCACAGGCTTATTACTTGGCGCTCTTTACTTTTCACCGACCGTGGACGGTGAGCGGTTAACGCTACGGCCTCCCATTCAGGAGGATGCAGATTCGAATCCCCGTCCGGGCATCCAGATTTGTGTTTTCCATGGTTTCCCAAAATCACTCCAGGCGAATGCCGGGATGCCTCCTTCAAAAAGGCTTTCCCGTTCCTTGTCCCCAGTCCCAGCACGTCTCTAATGTCGTCGTCGTCGACGAGATGTAAAACCATAAGTAAAAAAAAAATCTTTGCTATGTAAACAAACATAATACGGTTGCAGCCAAATAATTAACGAGGCATTTCCGGAAAATCGAGTTCCTATTTACACAGGCTGCCCCGGAAGCCTGAGTTGTCATTTCCCAGGTATTCCTAATTAGCTTCTTCGGCTGTTCTCCTTCCATCACAGTTCTCCTTTTTAGCCTCTCCTGCTTGCTGGACGTGACAATGTACTCAGTGCTACGGAGAGTGCAGACGCTATCTCGTCTGTGGCTGATGACCACAGCTTTACAGCCGGTCGTTAAGGGTAAGGACTGCGCGGCAAGTAACCTGTCCCTCTCCTCTCAAAGTACCTCTGAACACGCTACAGTGCCGGCCTTGGAAGTGGCGACTTCGGGGAGTTGTTGTTCTCATGTGATTCGTGTAATATCTGGCATTGCAGCGTGATTTGTGCTGCCACTCAACAAATCAGAATAATCGAGACAGCTGTTTCCACATAGCTATAAGAAATAATCATGAGCCACTATGTGTTGTGATTAGCTGAAAGAATGTGTTATAGAATAATTGTAATTGTTTTAAATGTAACAGATACCCCTGTCAGACTGAATTCACAATAATCAATAACAAGAGGTTGGGGTCAACTATACAATGTCGTAGGCTATCTCCGCTCTCACCTCGATATATATTGGCTGGAGATGACATCACGCTCTCAACCTTCGTTGGAAAATTAACAACGACCAGAGATGACACTAGAAATTCGAGTTTATGTCCAAAATTTAATAGCTAAGGAACTGCGAACAAATAAATTGCCAGAATAATTTCATTAAGTTTGTTTAAGTAGCATTTCATTTTAAATTAAATACGTCAATTTGGTTTAAAACATAAGGTAACTTTATAGCTGAAAAAACGTGGGATAAAATTGTACAATTGTATGACGCCCTTCCCGTCGTTGCTGTCGCGTGCTCGCCCATCTTTAAGTATGTAGTTGTTTACACTGGACATTGGACTTGAGCCTACCGGGTGGTTATAATTAAACTATCCCTATTTATCACGTTATAACACGGAAACTAATTACCATACGAGTACCAAACTTGGTAGCATTAATGTCCAGAGTATGGTGTGCATGATGTCCATGCATCACAGCGCCACCGTCCAGTTACAACTATGGCCACCAGGTGCCGTGATCAGTCATCGTGATTCATAGTCTCAACTGCTTTTCAGAAACCCATTTGGAAACGATCGAATTATGCAGCCGATGGTTTCCAAATTCTTGGCCGGCATGATCACCTGACCTCAATCCCTGTGATTTCTGGTTGTGGGGCTACCTGAAGAATAGGGTTTACCAGGGGAACATTCACACATGTGCTGATCTGAAGGGCAGCATATCAAGGGAGGTATTTATCGAATTCTCTTACCTTTTTAAGAATTCAATGTAGCTGGGTCAATACATTATTTACTCTGCCACCTTTGAGTATTAAGTAAAATCACCTCTGGCCATATTTAATATATCTACTATTGTTCCTTGGTCCCTTCAAACTCAAAATATTGTATTTAAGTTTTTGCAGAGGGAATTCTTAGGGTGAAACACAGGTTGATATTGAATTTAGCTAGATCACATCGACCCTAAAATGCTGAACTATTCAAGACTTGTGAACATGTTCAAACACCGTCACGGGCTTAGTCTAGTGTTCTTATAATAGAGAAGGCATATTTAATTCTTTTTCATCCCTAAAATGAGTCCAAAAAGAAAGTTATGCATAAGACCATGGTCTAGCTTTCTTCATCAGTCATCTTTGTCTTGAGGTGAGATGCTGAAATAGCTACCAACTTAGATTCTTCCACTGTGTATCTCACACATTTACTGAAATGAAGTCTTCCTTTAAATTAGTTATTGTATATAGTTTAAGCTTTAACTCAGTGGTGGACGTTGAAGAGATCATAGGGGGACGTTTTGGTCCAAGGCACATTTAGGGGGCATTGAGCCAACAGCCGCCCTCCTGCTTTCTAGTATTATATTCAGCTTTCATGATCGCATCAAAATAAGTTTTTAATTGTATTCCCATGAACATATGTAGGCAAAAAAATGATTTGGCGTAGTCAGAAATTTATTAACCATCGAAAGAAACAGATTGCAATAGTGGAACGCGGTGATTTAAAATTTCTGATGACAAATAAGGCAGCAAATATCGAAATGTTAGTGTAATTGCATCGAGCTCAGCTCTTCAATTAATAATATTTTTCAAAATATGTATTTATTAATCAAACTGAGAAAAGTACCACAATATTGTTAGTATCTTTAAATAGAATAAATTTAGAAATTTGTTCTTGTTTCTTTTTTTTTGAAAATGTTGTACACTTTACACAGGAAGGTTGCCGTCGATTCACTGTATCAAAAACTGGGTTACGAGCCAAAAAACGTTTGAGCACTATAGATTATATTGCTTAGTACAATGTGTTTTTTTTTCTGAAATGGGGGTGGTGAGAAATTTTTTTACGGATAGGGAGTGGTAAGTAATTATTTTTTCGAAAAGTAGGTGGTAGGCTAAAATAGGCCAAAATTAATAAGGCAAAGTTGTGGAAAAGGTAGTGCCGGATCTATGGGGGAGGGGGGGGGGGTGGCAATTCTGAACGCTTGCCCCTGGCGGCAACTTGAGGGGGCGGCAAAAATGGTGTTTGAAGGGTGGCATTTAAGTCGCGACGACCAATTTATTTATTTATTTGTGCACTGCCACTATTCTGGGCGATGGCAATGGGAGTAGTGACAATTGGGGCTGCGACACTAGGTGTGACAACAATGGGGGGCGGAAAAATTATATTCGCAGGGGCAGCAATCTCACAGTTTTTGTCCCCGATCAGGAAAAAAATCCTAGATCCGCTACTGGGAAAGGGAGAAGTATTTGTTAAATACTTCAAATAATTCTGAACGTTAGGATTTCCTAATTCATTAAATTCTTTGTATTATCTGGGGTGTGAGGTACACAACCTCACATTTTGTGATTTTGACATTAAAAAGCTATTTTTATTTAATAATTGTAATTGTATATACTAACTCTGAATTTTAAGTTCCAAGGTCAAAGTATGTCTAGATGAATATAATGAGATCACTGGAAAATAAATAACAGACGATTTAGAGTTGAAAAAAGATTTGAAAGGAAGAAGACGAGTTGGTTTTGGAAAGAACATGTTTTAAGAGAAGAGATGAAACAGAATGGCTAGATAGAAGCCAAGAAAAATCCTGGCGGGATTAATCAGAGGAAAATATTAGCCTGAGGGCAGAAGGTTTAGGGTTTTAAATAAAGATAATGGAATATGAGTTTTGGAAATGATAATTGTTTGAGAAAATATAGGAATTATGAGATAAGTAGAAAGTGTTTTATTTGATATTGAGATTGAAATATAGATATAGACAAAGGAGTTGATTTAAAGTTTGTATGGTAAGAATTTGATTAATAATAATTTGATTTACAGCGTGAGTATCGAAATAAAACCAGCAACGGAGAAAGAGGGATTAAGGAAACCCTTATGTACTGGTCTGGTGCAGGAAATATAAGCAAAAGTATTATTTAAAAGTATGATAAAGTAACACTCAAATGTGTTCTCTACAAAAATAAAAGGAGCGACACAAGTGGTACATTACAGGGGCCACAATGTGTAGCTTTTTGTGTAATTTGAGTAGACTACATTTCTCATGATAAAATCAGAATCTATAAATACATTTAGTATAATTTATTTTGGTTGCTTGTTTTCAACAGCATATACTTGCTTATCACCAGAGGCAACTCAGATGATTTAAAAAAAAAGAAAATATCCTGCGTTATGCCATTCGAAACACTACGCGAACAATATGTTTTGAATGCTCGGCATGTTTAGACAACAAACAATGAGGTGTTAATTCTCATAAGAAGCACAATCCCTGCAACAATAACTGCAACATAAACACTGAACTTGTCTGAAAAGTAATTAATAATTCCCTCGCGCTTAATTTCGGCGCCAGCGGAGTTATTCAAACTCAACGCGTGAATAAATGCCATTAGAAACTCTTGATTAAGCTCGCTGTATTGTATCGAGGGGATAAAAACAGGACGACTCGCAATGGCGTTCCTCTCCTTGCCCTCAACTTTGCCCATTTATTTACAAAAAATTTTAACACCAGCGCTGGTAATTTAGAACTTACTTCTGCCCTCAGTGGAGTTGGGGGCTTCCCCCTACCCCTCACTACCAACAGATTCCCGATTCGAAAAGCAGGACCCTGCAGAGTTGCTTGCAGTTCCTCGTTTCGCCGCTAGGTTACTGTGCGATCCGATTCCCTTTATCTGATTGGATGGTACTATGTCGACAGCATTACCAACTCCCCTGTATTCGCTATGCAATGTACGATCAGAAACACTTTCAAATACTTCTCACAAGGAGAGGCCGCCAATTGTAAAATTCAGATTCGAATCATCCTGTGTGTTATAAAAGCCCTTGGCCAGAGGTGTAATGTGGCAAAGAAGTGACATGCGCCTCTTTGCCATTATCGAGAAAATCGGCATTGAAATATTTCTTTGTGTTCATATACTTCCTACGTTACGGAGTCGCGTGGAGCAAGCACTCTGCCTCATGAGTCCGTCGTCCCTGGATCGAATCTCCCTGCGGGCAACTTTTAGTATTTATTCAATTGTGTATACAGATTATTCCAGGCAATAAGTTTCAACAATTATTCATGTAATAAATTTTCCAAACGCAGTTTGTTACGAAAAACCCGACAGTTTCGATATAAATTATATTGTTCGCAAAGAAAGTTATACTTCAAAAATAGATTAGCTGCGGCATGTATGAAATACAAATATCGATTTTCGACCGTTTCCGTTGAAAGACAGATATTCATTCCTGCACCAGAGCACGGAAGGGTTGAAACGAGACGCCAACGGTTTTTCCACAACAAAACGCGATTAAAAATTTTATTATAATCATAGTTGCTCAAACGTATAGTCGAGAATCATCTGTATACATATTTGAATAAATAAATAAAAGTTTCTCGCAGCGAGATTCCAGCGCGTGTTGAAAACTTTCTGGCTGCACCACGGGCCTCTTGAAACCTTCCTAACACTGAAAATATTTAAGCGCGACGGAATATTACAATGACTTTTCTCGACAGCGGCGAAGAAGCGTATCTTACTGTTTCGCGACACTACACCTATGACCATTAGCTTTTAGTACACACAGTATGAATTGTATCTGAATTCTATAATTAGCGGCCTTCCCTTGCCAGTTATGTGACAAAATTTAAAGATTTCGCAGGTAGTATTAGTTTAGGCGCCCAGTTGGATCCATGGAGGAAAGAAATATATGGAGAGGAAATACCGCTAACTCTGTGACGCCGCCTCTCAACTCTCGGCTGATACTGCGCATGCGCGGTGGCGGCAGCTGCCATATTACGTATCCATACAATTGCAATTTGGAGACAATATATCCCGAAAACTAAGCAAGATATTGAAAAATTTTATTCGTTATTTTAAATTTTTTTTTCGTCGTGTTACATAAGAATCTATCATCAAATTTGACTTTCTGCGAAATTTTTCTTCTGCATTTCAACTCACTTTTGAGACAGTATATCTCGAGAACTACGCAATATATAGACAATTTTTGTTCTTTATTTTTTATTTGTCTGGTCTTTTTAAATAAGAATCCATCATCAAATTTGACTTTGAGCAATTGTTTCTTCTGAATTTCAACCAAAAAAAATCTCACATTTGAGATATAATATCTAGAAAACTAAGCAGGACATAAAAAAAAATTCTTAATTTTTGATTTGTCTCATCGAGTTACTTAATAATCCATCATCGGATTGTGGCGTCACGTTTATCCTAAAGTCCCTTTGAGGTTATTGCTCATATTTCCCGTGTCTGTATGGATAGGTAATATGGTGGCCACGCCTCCCCACTCCTCTCCCCCCGGCGTCACTTCAATGCGTGGTGAAGGTCCCTTTCGTCGTCTCCATATAATTCTTTCCTCCATCGTTGTGTCAGTTGCCTGCAACAATGGCGTCCGGCACTGACACGGGTTTGGCTGGTTCAAATCCACCATCACCACCACGATTCAGCCGGCAGGGTAGCATAGGTGGAGGTGCACAGTTCCTACTCCACAGATTGTGCAACAGAGTTCTCAATTAAATCCCAAACCACTCGGCAGTGCGTATTGAGTGAGGGCGTTCGACATTGTCGATGGTGATTCGTGCGTCGCATGAGACGGTAAACCAGTGCAGGTGTCTTTCGGAAGAGTAGGCTTGAATGTTTTGGCACCTGGTTTCACTCTCTCCCTTCTCTGATCTCTCATCCACAACAAAACAACACTCTACACTAAACACACACACCAAGCCATTCATATACACTTAGAACAACACTTGCGGTCTCAGTCATACTGAGAGCAACCCAGTTTACTTGCTCAGAGACGTTACCGTAAGTATAAACATCCTCCATGGCAACCGCCTACACTCGGTTACGGGTATGGCGCTCGTAGAAAAAAAAAAAAGTAATAGTGTATCTTTTAATTTGGTAGCACTGTAACGCAGTTTATTTCCATTCCTAACAATGATTCGAGTAACGGGGATAAATTTAATAAAATAACCTCTTAAGACTACTGCTAACAGCTAATCTATAGTGTCCTATTCGATAGGTTAAGCTTATCATAACAGTCATTTCATTGCATGCATACGCAAGAAAGTTCAAGTTTATGAAAAGAAAGATGTATTGCTGCACAGGCTATGACATATATGCCACATAACCAGCCCACCCAGATCGCTAATAGTTCTGGATTGCTAATGTTTTGTTTTAATGTTTCTGGAAATTATCGCAGAACGCAATCAGAAACAGATATGATAAAAGAGCTGGAATGGCACTCATTGCAAGACAGGAGGTGGGTGAAGAGGGTCATGGGAGTGCACAAGGCGTATATTGGTGATGAGGCATGGAAAGATAATGGTGTAAGAATTGAAAGTAGGCTAATACATGGAAGGAAAAAGATGACCATGACCACAAGTGGCACTCGATTTCAGGCACAAGGGTGTAGGAAGATTCTCTTTTTTAGGTAAAGGTGTCAGGGATTGGAATCAGTTACCAAGAGAAATGATGAATAATTTGCCAAAAACGTTGAAAGAATTTAAAGTTAAAATTTGTAAAGGTAGGTGATGCAGAAAAGGGAGAAGATGGGTGTTTAGGGAAATTGTCACCGGAGCATGCGCTCCATTGCAATTAATTTAAAGTTAACTATAAATTTTTGGTTTTAATGAGTTAAGTAGTAATAGTGAAGCCTTGTTCTGAAACTTGGGACACTATTGTTGTTGCGGAGTGGGAGAGGCTCGCACAGTCCAGTTCTCACATAACTACTGTACAGTACAGAACAGTCCACACGAAGTTTCCGCTGAGTACAGTCATGGAGTTGGTTTGTAGGGTGCTGACGCACAACCCTATATTTGTATGATTGGATACTATGAGAGTTTTGAAAGATGTGCATACAAATTAACAGTAGTAAGAGAATTTTTGTGACGATGTTGTGTTATGATTTGTTCTGCGACAAGTTACGCAATAAATGAAATTAAGCGGATTTTTGTTTTATTATTTCTAACAATAACGGTACCTATCATTGAAATTTGATAACGAGAACCGTATTAAAAAATAATAAAAAGTAATTATGTTTTTTTTTTCAGAAGAGAGAGAAGAGAAGCGGAGGGAACAACCTGCTTATACGCTCGATGCAGATAATGGGCCGTCTGTAAAAAGTGGGAGTAGGAATGTTGCAATTGGCTTAGTCTATTAGGATTGATTAGCAGTTCGTAAGGCCCATGGTACTATACTAAGGAGTAAGTATACGTATACATACGATGACATGGGAAATACGACCCTAAGACTTCAATAAGGAAATAATGTGTCAAATCTGTGAAATCTGAAATGTTCGGAAATTGTGAGCACATGTGTGGACAGAATCAGTAAGTCCGCAGCATCTGATCAGAGAACTATGCTGACACATTCAGGAAGACACTTTAGTGTTTTGTAGAATTTTGTCTTATATTATGATATCCTGCAACTAGCCTTTATTTTCATACAAGTGCTAAAAACGGATCAGCCCTAGGTTTAATCTGAAATGGAGAAGAGAGAAGTTAAATATTTGTTTTAAGCAGCCAAACGACAATCACGAGGGTACGGTAGCAATTATAAGGTTTATTGGAATCAGGTAAATTCATTAGGACGTGGCTGGAGGAAGTTGGTAGAGCTCATAGGGGACTGTATTGTAAAATGGATCACAACTTTTCTTTCAACTGGAGTGCATCAGTGTAGTGCCACAAACATATCGAATTATGCGTAATAAAGAAAATAATGAGTGTTAGCTCTATTTATGTTCTGTTGATGTTGTGTGTAAAGATGATATATGAAAAAATATTTTTAAAAATAAAATATTTTCCATATATCAAATGTATATAACCTTTCGATACTTGATTTGGCTTCTCGAAGAACTTATTATCTGAATCAAATAGCGAAACAACAGTAAATAACCAGGCAGCACTATAACTATCTTCTATTTAGAGTCTAACAAGGATCGAGAATCTGATGATAATTTAAATGATATGTGGGAGTTCTACAGTAAAAATGTTAATCCTAAATGATCAAAAACGGCGTCCCAGCTAGCAGCTCTGTTAGTGGCGTTTCTTTCCCTTGATACTGGAGCTGTGGTGAGTTCCACATACTGGAGGATCGCCTCCAGCAAACTCGCTACAGCCGCCACGGTCGCCACTAAGCTCATTACTTTTCTGGACGCATTCAAGTTAGGGGCAACTGATTCTCCTCTCTTGAAATGTAGCACTAGACGGAATTTATTAATAGAACAGTATTTATTTTTCATGAGTATTCACATTCCCGTTATATTACAACTGTTTCGTTAGTGTTTTCACCAAGTGCGTTTCGACCTTTTAGCATGGGGCATCATCAGTGGCAGCTACCAATCGTCAGTCCGGAAAAGTACCTTCTGCACTTCTGTGGTTCCGTATTTTATGCTGCGTTTCGACCTTTTAGCATGGGGCATCATCAGTGGGAACACAGTGGCAGCTACCAATCGTCAGTCCGGAAAAGTACCTTCTGCACTTCTCTGGTTCCGTATTTTATGCTGAAGTTCAACATTCCGACTGTATTTTGTTACGCACATCACTTAACTATTTTTTTATTTTTTTTTTTTATTTTTTTCGTGGAACTGGTCCTTTTGTAATTACAAACAGCTGGTTTCAGCTACTTCTGTGTCAAGTGATTATTCACATTTCTGGTTCCCGTGTAAAACTACGGAATAACTCTATACGTGTTTGCCGCCGGATAATTTCTTGAAACGATGACAATGTTTCGACAACGTCCTCTGTTGTCTTCATCAGATAATTGTATCTTGCAGATTCGATAAGAAGATACGATTACCTGATGAAGACTATGTCACATTTACACGCCGGGAAAATTTCCATTCACACTACCAAATATTTTTTGGCGGTTGTGGATATATTATCTCTGTCGAGTTCTGTGATAGATATTGAATACGCCGTATCTCACGATCATTAGAACACATTCATATTTGGTAACTATTTAAATCTTGTCGACAAATTGTTACAGCAGTGTTCAATACTGCTGCTTCTATATTGAAGTACTGTAAGATCTACGATGGCAATCCCAAAAGTGAAGTCTCCTAACCATTTAGAACTACAAAATCAATTTGTTTTGTATAATATATACATTATTTTAAAGGCTGAACAGTTATCTACTTTACATATAATCACCATTTCGGGAAATGCATTTTTCTAAACTCTGTGATAGTTTGTATATGCCTATATCATATCAGCTCATAGCCATGTCTTTGAGGAAGCTTTGGACTTCATCTTTCACCTCTTTAGTGATGAATTGCCTTTCGGCTAAATGATCTTTCAGCTTAGGGAAAAGGTGGTAGTGTACCAAGTTCAGATTACAACGTATGCGATGATGATCCAACCAAAGTTTTGCAGAATAGCGACGTAAGAACGAAGGCTTTCACGGTGTAATCGTCTTCCCGGGTTTTCCGCCGTATAGTGTTGAAGAAGACAACAATGACCTTATGGCGGCTAGCTCTGCCGCCATCTTCAAGTCTGATGATATGTAGGGAGCACCACACTGACAAGTCTATGCAGACGTCACTGGTCGCGCTTATTAAGTGCCGGTGGTCGATCACCGCGTTGTGCATGATGGGAGGGTATGCCTGAATTTAGGTATACACGGCACACTCTTCAAACTGTAGATCTCGGAATGTTGAATTCCGTAACGATTTCCGAAATGGAATGTCCCATGCATCTAGCTCCAACTAGCATACCGCGTTCGAAATCCGTTAATTCTCTTCGTGTGGCTATAATAACATAATCAACCTTCCCACACGAAGCATTTGACCACAAATGAAAATCCTGCCCAGGCACTGACCATTTATACAATTTGTAAGCGACACTACTGCCAACTATATATTTGCATATTGCTATCCCATGACTTTTGTCACCTCAGTGTAATTAAATTAAATTATGGAATAAATAATAGTTTCGTGTGGTAGGAATGACCTAGTGACAGGGTTTACATTTGCTGCGCTTTAAGCTTCTGTCGTAGCCACCTTAGCCTAGCCCGGCAATCCTGCCGGGTGCAGGGGGCCTACAGTTTAACGTGGAATCCGAACCACGGAAGCGTTCTGGTGTACTTCACATTACACGGCAATCTGTGCCAGATGTGATGGCCGAGTTAAGTGCCTATGAATCCACGCGGAGACAGGGATTCGAACCGAGGACCTTTCGATCTCCAGTCAGACGCCTTATCCATTGAGCCAACAGACCGCTCAATTATGGAACAAATAAATACTGCAATGTCACAACAAGTTGGTAACATCCAAATATAAAACATGTAAGCAAAGAACTAAGGCAAGGTTTTTACACGTTGAAACGATGTCAGCGTTGAACAGGTCAGTGCTCTGGCATCTCGAATTAATTTCCAGACGTATTATTTTAAATAATCTCAATGCGGCAACTTTCTATGTTTATATCAGGGACGTATACGGTAATTCTACTGACGGTTCTGTCTCCGAATACAAATTCACGGTTGACACAGCTGATATAATTGCACCTACAACAAGATACTATATCCCAGATTGCGAAAAATTTGCAGACAAATAGCAAGAGCACATATTACAAACCGGATATCCGTAATAAGACGAAACAGTGTCGAAAAGAAATGGATTTGGATGGGATAGTGACGATTAAGATGAGTTACCATAAAAACAGAAGTCCTGCTGACAAAGGATAGTATATGACAGAGATATTTTCGAGAGTTACAATTTCCGCTTCGTCTTAGAAAATTCGTTATGTAGATAGTTATAAACATTTTTCCATAATCGATAATTTAATTTGATCTCAATTGCGATAGAGTAAACACGCTCCGATATCAATGTTCCTACACCCCCATATTCCCATGAAATTATTTTTCACCACCCACCTACTTTTGGCCTTTAAGAATTCAAACTTTAAACTTTTTCTGTGTTTTTGGTAAATTGTTAATCTCCTCCAAGGTAGTTTATTTCATTCCCTGACTCCCTCACGTAACAAAAAAAAAATTCCGACTGCCTTTAGCCTGAAATGAAGGGCCAGCTTATGGTCATCATCACCTCTCACAAACCTTTTTTGTTATCATCAGTCTTTTGACTGATTTAATGAAATCCTCTATCCCTTCCCATTTTGCACTAACATCTTCATACAACCCAGGTCCTCAATTATCTGCTTCATATATTCTAATCTCTGTCTTCCTTTCTTAACTTCAGCTGTTCTCTCCACTAACAAATTAACCAATCCTGCATGTCTCAAAATATGACCTACCATCCTGTGTCTTCTTTCTGTAAACATCTTCCACAAACTTTTTTTCTCACCAGTCATTTCCAGAACTCGTTCATTACGTACTTGCCTGTCCAATTCATTTTCAGCACTCTTCAATAGCACCACATTTCAAATGCTTCAATTTTTTTCTTTCTATAATTCCTGCAGTTCACGTTTCGCTAGCATTAAGTGCTGTGCTTAACAAATAGAGTTTTGAAAAGTTCTTTTGTCAGTCCTAGATTATGGTTACATAACCGAATGTCAAAAAAATAAAAAAAGCCCTAGATCAGTATTTGAAATTAAAGATTAGTATTTTTCATGAAGGCTCTTTTTGCTAATGCTGTTCTGCTTTTAACATTATTCCTGCTCCGGCCATCAGTCGTAATGTTACTTCCCTAGAAGAAGAATTCACTCACTTCTTCTATCGCATCCGATCCTATTTTTATATTTAATCTACTATTATTGGTATCATTTCCGCTACATATTACTTTTGTCTTGCTTTAATTTACATTTGGTCGAAACTCTTCCATCAAGATTTTGTTCATGCTATTCAGTAACTTCTCAATATCCTCAGACTTTTCTGCCATCAAAATAATGTCATTAGCAAATCGTAGCTTACTGGTTTTTTTTATCCTTGAACACTTATGCCACATGCAAATTTTTCTTTCATTTCATTTATTGCTTCATCTACATAAAACTTGAATATTAATTGGAATAGAATACAACCTTGTCTCACACCCATTTTAACTGATGCAGATGTCTCATGATTGTCTACCCTTATTGTAGCCACTTGAAACCCTTACACTCCTCCCCTTCCATGTACAACTTCTACTCCTTCTATCAATATCCATCCATGCATCACGCAGTGTGCGCTATACTGAGTAACGTGGCTCTTCGGTTGCAGGTATTAGCGATGAACAGTATGAACCAGGTTTGATGTAGATCGTGGGAGGAAACACTTTGCATTGTGGCGGCCGCTGCTGGTGGAGTGGCGCTGTGTTTGGGCGGTGGTGGAGGACCCTCACCCGCTGCCCGTGACGGCGTCGAGTGCAGCTGTCACCGGCAGAGCCCTCTGTCGGGATCAGCTGCACAGTACTCGTCACGAATATCAGCGCTCCCGAGTACCTAGGCTCTCAGCACTGCCGCAATGCTCACGGAGATATACGTGGAATCCTGCCACAACTGAACACAACACTCTCATAGAGGTTTCTGCCCGTTTTTTGCGCTATGGATGTTGTTCCGCCCTCCGTCCATCTATCATAGGTCTCCAGATCGAAAATGGAAATATTTTGATGTCTCAAATCTGCATATTACGTATTTATTTGACCTAAAACGTGCGAGGTCCTCCTTTAATAACTAGCAGAAGGCAGATAGCCCGCTAACATCAACACATGGTCCTTAGGTGATGTTTTTGCGGCAACACTACCTCCTGGCATTATTATTATTCGATGAAAGAAATATTCTCAAGTACACTCTTTATTATGCGCAACGGATGTCAACATGAAATTAAATCCACCAACAATTCTTACTTGCACAATTTATTTAACACTTTAAAACTAATATAAACCAATACAGAATCGCCACTGTCCAACTAATACAAACACTCGCCGTCTCTCCGCGCCATATTCTTAACAACCTCTCTCTTAAGCGGGCATAGTACTGCCAACTTACAAATAATTATACTACTGCAAAAATATTTAAAACTACCCCGAATACCTATACTCACTACTATGCTGTGAAAACCTTTTATTTACAATTTCGTCATAGCGATGACTTGTGAGTGGAACCTCACTAACGGAATGTGTTAAGAGCGGTCTGGTCGCTCTTTGGTTAAAGTGTCTGACTGGGGTTCCACTCCCAGTCTCGGCGGAGATTTACATAGACCCTTAACCTGTCCTTCACCTCTGGCACAGATTGATGTGTCATGTAAAAGACGCCAAAACACTTCCGTGTTTCCGATCCCAAGACAATCTGTGTGTACCCTTTAGTAGGAAGGATTATCGGGTTAGGAAAATACTGGCAGGGGCAGAATGCGCAGCCTACATAAGCCCTTTCACCAGATCATTACAACTATACGATTCTTTACCTTACCACATTTAAATTTTTAAATAATATTTTAGGGGTCGCATACATGTGAAGGGAGTAAAAAAAAAACCGTAGTTTTCGTAGTGAACTGGTGAAGTATCACCGAGCGTGATGGGTGAATGGTTAACGCTATGGACTCGCATTCGGGAGGCCGTGGGTTCGAATCCCTGTCCCGGCATCCAGAACTGGGTTTTCCATGGTTTCTCAGAATCACTCTAGGTGAACGCAGGAATGCTTTAAAGAGGCTACGACTGAATTCCTTCCCGTTGCTTGTCCCCTCTAATGATCTCAACGTCGACGAAAAGTAAAGCAATAACAAAAACATTGTGAAGCATCGTTATCAGAGTTCCTTAGGCAAAAGAAAATATTTCAATTAAAAATCACTCCTCATAAAAGGCTCGTATTAGCTACTTGTAAATTTTTTGGAGTCTGCTTTAAAATTTCAAGCATTTTTGTATAATAATATATGTTTATTAAGATCCGCCAGTGTGGCAGCGCGCGTTAAAATACCATCACAATGTATCAAGGAGGTACAACGGGACCATGTTCGAGTCCTAGACCCCCTGTACCTGCTGTCCTGATTGCAGTTTTTCGGTTGTCTCCTGCAACACTCATCTAGGCAAAGCTGGGTGCCCAACCTCATAAACTACATGTCACACACAAAAATACACTTATCATACAGAACACAAAGTTACACGTTTCACAGACAGATGGCAATACCAACGCTCCGAGTCTCAAAATCCCGTCCTAATTGGGGACCGAGCGAGGAGTGTGAGTGGTTAACGCTCTGGCCATTCATACGGGAGGACGCGGGTTCGAATTACCCTCCGGGCATCGAGATTTGGATTTTCCATGGTTTCTCCAAATCACTCCAGGCGAATGCCGGGATGCTTCCTACAAAAGGCCATGGCCGGATTAATTCCCTTTCCTTGTCCGTAGTCCTATCCCATCTCTAATGACCTTGACGTCGACGAGACGTAAAGTCATAAGAAAAACAAAAAAGGACAGTTACTGGACTTATTTAAAAACGATTTCAGCATCAACAATAAATTGTTCTGTTTCATTGTGTATACACCTAGATTTTTAACAAATTTCAGCGCGACCACGGATATCATGCAGAAATCTGTTTAGAAATCTAGGGAAAAAAAATGATTGCTGAGGGACAACGATGTGTGACAGAAACGAGTAAATGAGAGAAACGAGAAGTACAGTGAGAACCACAACACACAAAATAATAATCTATTCCTACAGCCTCCCCGCCTCCAGCTTTGATGAACAGGGTCTATTTTTGCTTATTAGAGAAAATTTATCCCTGTTTCAAGCTTTTAGAGATTATGGCGACCGTGTTAAGTGCAACGTAGTTGTCAATCTGCTCGGCCGGCGCCATGTTGGTCGTCGATACCATTACGCGTGCGGCTCTCCAGCCCCCTCCCCCTCCCCCCCTCCCACAGTTTGGTGGGCTAATTTTGCACCGTCCGGCCATTAGTGCCGCAGTCATTAGCGCTGAAACCTGAGCCTCGTCTTCCAACAAGGGTCAACGGGGTCACGAGCTCATGGCAGCCTACCGCCTACAGCACTAATACAGCGATTCGCCAATGGATTACGCGGGAAACAATAGTTGCAGCTACACTAATTGTCGCTTCCACCTACTGTATATATTTCTGCAATTAACTGTAGCAGATGCAGACAGACACATTTACAGGCATCATTAATATTGTGTTTAGCTGTAGGGTCCAGTAATGAGTCAAGGGACAGGGTTTCGAATCCAGTGAAGACGAGGAGTTGTCCAGAAAAGCTAGAAGTCTGGAACAGCTCCTTATTACCTCTCAGATTCACGATTGTTGTTCGGTACACTATAGAATTAAATCAGAATTGTCCAAAATACATGATCTCTTGGAAGAAAAATATGGATAAATAATTTCTGCAGACCTATTACAGTATTTTTTGTTTTGTTTATGGCTTTACGCCTTGTCGACGTCGAGGTCATGAAAGGTGGGAAAGAATTGGAGCAAGGAACATGAAGGATTTAAGCCATTACCTTTTGAAGGAAGCATCCCGGCATTCGCTTGGAGTGATATGGGGAAACCATGGAAACCGAAATGTGGATGCCCGGACGGGGATTCGAACCCATGTCCTGAGTGCAAGGCGACCTATTACAACTCGCACTGTTGACTGCGGCACCGTGAAGGTGCCTGGCGCTGACATGGTGTTAGCTGCTTCGATTCCTGGTGGTGAAAGAAGTTACTATCATCAGAACTTGACTGGCAGGGTAGGAAAGGCAGAGGTGCACGATTCATAATCACCAGACTGTGTCCTCGGTGCGCAGTGCGTGTGTACTGAGGATACATAGCACTGCTGATGGTGATTTGTGCATCAGATAGGGACGTTAAACCTGGAGGTCCCTTGTGTCGTCGGGAGAATAAGTCTGAAAGGGCCAGCACTAGACGTCACCCTCTCCATTCATCATCTCTCATATCGTACAACACAAACAATACACTGATCACAGACACTGTCATAGTTATCAGCATTTACAAACACTACTGTCACACCAGGGAAGGCAACGGAATCCGAGGTGAATAGTTGTGTATTATTAGACTGTTCGTGGGTTAATTAATACGATAAATAACCAGTCAACCATATAGTTCACTGTAAACTTGCTTTTATTTTCAAAAACACGACGTCAAAGATATTGTTTAGATGAATACATACAATCCAGCGATTGTATACATTTCTTGGCCGTAGTAAATTTAGTCGCTGAAAACTGTTTCTCTGTCTCGGATGTTAGCTTTATATAAATTCCATCGAAATTTCTAGAACACTTCAAAAGCTTCCGCCAGATATTCCTCGAACATTAACAATACTTAAACAATTTAAACATATTAAAAACGATCAGAATTAATACATAATCATTTACAATCAATATAAAATGGTCAGAAATAGGAATTAATGATACTTAAACACAAAATTATTTACAGAAATCACTTCAAACTGTAGCAAATTGTCCTTTAGGCATCGTAACTTGCATTAATACTTGGAATTACTAACATTTAGGAAATTCTCTTGCACAATTCTGTTCTTAAACATATTAAATGGCCTTTAAATAATTTCTTTTCATAAAACAAAGTCTATATAGATTAATTTACAGGAAATTGCAAAACAAACCTACCAGGTCATATTAAACCAAACTCCAGCCTACTACAAATGATTCACAAAATACAATTCCATTTAAGTTTCGGTTTGAGGGTTGTTACAGAATGGTAAACACGGCACGGTGAAACACAGTGCATGTTGTAATTTGCCCATACCTTAAGCTGTGACAACCGTTGATTGGTTGATTGTGTGGTACGTAGAAATATACTACCTTTTGAATACTGGATGGATGATTGACGCGAGCGTGTTAACAGCTGCGGCAGGTAAATTATACAAACGAAACATTGGTGACAAATCATTTACGAACTTCGATCGTTTCTACTGACCTTCGCAGGCTCATTAACGACAGCAGTGGCTAATCCAGGATTTTGGTTTGGGGGGGCTAGGATTTGGCTTGTTTGCTTTGGGGGGGGGCCTTGACTCGGGCAAGGAGAGAAATCTCACATTTTTCGAGAATGCCGCCCTTATAAAAACAGTAAAAAAAAAAAAGCCCCCAAAATCGGTGTTGTCGGGGTTGGCCTTCAGCCCCCTAGCCTCCTCCCCCCCCCTCCCCACCTGAATTCGCCACTGAACGACAGGTTGTCGTTATCGAGTTATTAGAAATATACAAAGCCTTCAATACACTTGCAGTCCGGATACAAGTTACTCTTACAGCTGGTGCAGCACTAACTCTTTGTCGGAATCGTTTCACATTATACAAGCAGACTAACATGAAACGTATTTTTAGTTTCAAGCTTCACAGACAGATCGCAACATCTATTACTCTCCTTTAGACTAAAGCATATGATATTGGGCGATGTAATGGTGCATTTTAATAATAAATAAAAATTATGTAAAAAATTTTCGAATCATTTCTTTCCGCTCATAATCAGACTAAAATGTTAGTGACAGAAGGAGTCTGGTCTGCTGTTAGGTGAATAAGTATTCCCAACACTGACTGTATTTTAGCAGCAAATTCACACTGAATGGTTCAGAGTCTACAAAAAGTGTTTTCAGTGTTATTAATGGATTAAAATGCTACAGTTGAAGCTGACATCGTTTAGGTGCTCTGGGAAGCAAGTGCAATAAACACTTTTTACCCCAATCACCTTGCGACGTTTGACTCCCGTAGTCAGTTTTTTGCCTTAAGATTCACCTGTTTTTTTTTTTTTTTTTTTTTTTTATACGGCCATCGTCCATACTGTGTTCCTATTCTAACGCATTGTGCCAGAACCTGGACATTGAAGATGCGGGATGTCAGTAATACTGAAGCGAGTAAAATGAAACTTCTGGATTACAAGAATGGACAGAATACGGAATGAAACAATTAGCGACACAGTGGAAGAGCAAACCATCGAAGAATGGATGGAGAAGGTAAGGGCATGTTAAGAGAGTGGGGGAGCAGAGTGTACCACCATCTTACGTCATCTTTGAACCTTGGATGACCTACGATGGTCTTGCGTTACAATTTCCGAAACTCTTTCTCATATACAGTCCGAAAGAGAATGATTGACCACCTTATCTTGTCTTTGTATTACTCAGTTACTCCAAAACACCCGCCGATTAAGCTTCCAGCAATTATTTTGTAAGTTAAACTGAAGCCATATTAATGTTACAACTCCTCAAACTTATTCACATGCAGTTAAAAATTTATAAAAAATAATGAACAGACAACTAAGAACGTGTCCGCAACATTGAATGCTAATATAGTGAGGAATCTGGTGGCTCATTGTTCAAGGCGGCTGACTGGAATCCCGGTCTTGGCTCGGATTTTCAAAGACCCTTAACTCAAATCTGGCTCAACTTGTGCATAATGTGACGTACGCCAGAACGCTTGGTTCGGGTTGCACGTTAAACTGTAGCTCTTCTGTGCCTAGTGATGATCCGATACAAGTAAATACGAGTAACTACTCGATACTTTGTTTCGATACCGAGTACGTTTCGTATTCGAATTGCTTCATTCGATACTTACTCGGTATCGGAAGAAAAGTACTTGTATCGAATCGAAAGTATCGAAACGCACACGGTGTTAAATTCTAAATGCATCATCCCTGCTGCACCAATCAGTTGCGCCTGCGATATTAATTTCCCACTGATGTCAAGTTGGTAGCATTGAAAATCAAACAAAATCAGTCTTAGAATAGGCAGTCTAATCTCATAGAGTTTTTTCATTGTAATAAAGTCGTACTTGGCGCGCATTTCGCTATGCCTCACCAATCGTCGCTCCCGCGCAGCCCCACACAAAAACTAAAAGTTATGGTTCAGAGCAACGAAGTAACCCATATGAATCGGAAGAAGAAGTTGCTTCAGCTAGCGTTTCAGAGGAATATCACTTCTGGAAACATCACAAAGAAATGGAAAACACACCGTAGTGACAAAGGCTCTCTCTACTTGTCAAATACCTTAACGTCTCTAAAAAGCAACCCATTTACAGAATGGGAAGAAATGAAACTTTTATTTACTTTCTGTATAAATACGCACTACAGTATCTTTTTGATGTAGCAACGTCAGTACTGAGTGAATGTTTGTTTTCTACAATGACAAACAAAGGATACAAGCTGTCCCCAAAATATTTGGAAACCTTCCAACCTTCCAAAAGCGGACTTTCATTGTTTAAAAGTGTTAAAACTATAATAAATAAATATTTAAAGATAAGACAAAACCTTCAAATTTTGCTTACAACGTGAGCTTTATTATAATTTTAATAAATAAATAAAATGTTTACTGAGTGTTATTTGATTTTATTACACTAGGCAAATAAAATAAATAATTTAGCAAAAGTCAAGTATATTTATATATTTCATTAATTAAAAAAAGTATCGATATGAGTAATTATCGATACTTTTGCAGTACTTATATGAATAAGTATTGTAAGACAATTTGAGTACTACCCATTTAAGTAAGTATCGATACTTTGATGGTATCGGAACATCACTATCTGTACCCAGTACAGAGAGGTGGAATGCCCTGCCGGTAACAGCCCTGTCACCAGATCCTTACGACCACACGAACCTTTACCTAATATGGTTGGTATTGCCTCGTTGGTTGCTGCTCACCTGTTTCACACCGTGGACCTCCTCTGCCCAGTGGACACTGGCACCTCTGGTCGACGGTGTTGCCCTCCTGCGGCAGAACACAGGAGCCGCCGGCACCGCAGTCCAGGGTGCACAGTGGAGGCGGCGGCGACCCTCCGCCCCCCACGAACGAGACTGGGGGCGGCGCGGCGGGGGCGGGGCCGGCCGCAAGCTCCGCCGAGAAGCTGGCGTCCTTCTGGTAGAGCACGTCCTCTGCGCCGTCTGCACCCAGCTCGCCGCCCCCACTGCCCCCCATAGCCGCCCCCAGCGAGCCGTCGCCCGGGCCCGACCCCGACAGGCTCGTCGAGTTCATTTCTGGAACACAAACATTTATCCAGGTTACACCACAGGCAGTCTAATTGCCCCTAATGCACAGAAGATGACTCTTCCTGGAGCTACCGTATTTTGAAAGACTTCAGCATCTACAATGAATTGTTCTGTTTTACTGTAAGTATACCAACATTTCTAAACAGATTTCAGCAAGCTCACGAATGGTATATGTTCGAAATGTTTGCTGAATATCTTTATTTCTGACTTACACCGGCAAATGTCGACGTTCACTTTGCATTGATAGTGAGTGTTTAATAAAAATATTTCCTTTGATATGTTCACATTGTGGTCCAGGGTGCATTTCAACCAAGAATCACTGTGTTTAGCTGTTTGGTTGTGATGCTCCCTGGACCAAACTGAGAATCACGGTTCAGTGCCCATCTTATATAAATTCAGGTATCGGGTAAAAAAATTAAGGAAACGTTGCACGCACCAGCAATCCTTGTATAAGACAGACAAACAACTCTCTTCCAGGGTATAACAAATAGCCAACGTCTTTTTATTTTTCTTATTTTTTTACTTATTGGTTTAAGCCTCGTCAACGTTGAGGTCATTAGAGGCGGAATGGGACTAGGGACGGGAAAAAATTCGGTCCTGGCCTTTTGAAGGAAGCATCCCGGCATTTGCCTGGAGTGATTTGGGGAAACCATGGAAAACCCAAATCTGGATGCCCGGACGGGAATTCGAACCGGCGTCCTCCCGAATGCGAGGCCAGAGCGCTAACCACTCACCCACCACGCTCGGTGGTTTATATTGACTTTGGCCGGTTTAAGTCAGAAATAAGGATGTTCATCAAATATTTCGAACGTACACTAAGTGACTATGTGAATGTCAACATTAACCGGTGAATGTTGACATTTTCCAATTTCAAACATTCACAATAACGTATACACTCCGTACTATCTTCTATAGTGGAAAATCATGAACACTTCATTCTTGGTACTACATAGCTGTAATACTACGAATAAATATAATTTACTCACAGATTACAAGTCGTTGTCAGTTGTACCTAAAGAAATGACGATCATTGGAGCTTCTTTATTGGATGTTCTAACACAGGAAATGAGACGTTATGCACAAAAAACTAACAACTTTAAATCTAAACTAAAACATTATTGCTTAAGAATCTATTTTATTCTATGAAAGAATTTCCTACTTGCAAATTATTAACTAAGAATATCTGACAATATACTGACTGTTCGGTGTATGGACGGGGAAGGTGTCAAAGATGTTCACAATCACTAACAGTGTGTATGATTTTTCTTTGTGTCGAAACCGTTTACAAACACAGCAATTACATTTACTAGAAATTTCATTACTATTTAGTTATTAGAATGGAATAATAAGTATTTGCAGTTAACAATGGAAATTGATTTTACTTACAGGTTTTTCAGTAGATAACTGGTTTTTAGTAGTTGGAAAATTTTTTGATTTGTTAATAATGTATGTACTGTTTCACATCCTCGAGACTGTGCTCACATGTGATCAAGGTGAAAATATCTGATTTTATCCTACTACATCTTTTACGTTTAACTGAAAAATGTGGTACGATCTTTGTTTCGATTTGTGGAGGGTGGCATTTGAGAACTTGCTGATGACATCACCATCTCATTTCAGTCTGACAAACTGTCAGAACATCCTTTCAATAAATTGCCGGAGAGTAACGCACCTTAGCGGCTTCGTCGACGAAGTCGCTAGGGTGAACTGACCCTATTTGGCGTTCGATTGTCTGGTTGGAGAACTTTTGGTGTCAGCCAATACATGGCCAACTCTGTAGAAGCGGTGCATAGTACCTAACACCAGTTTGTCTACGTTAATGCTCCACCTTGCTGCATTAGCTATGGATCGAGAGCAGATGACACTGTTGATAGTAATATGTCATTGTTATTTTAGCCATCACATAAGGTTACATTCTGAGACATAGTATCCCAAGGGTTTTCTTATAATGCCTCCTTTTCGTGAAAATAAAAATTCCCAAGTCCCTTCCTGCCACAATCTTATTATTTCAAAGGTCAAAAGGCAAGTATTAAATCGGATATATCAATTTTTTATTGTTTAAAATTCTAAATTTCCCGAAAAAAGTAAAAAAAAAACAAACAAAAAACAGCCTTTACTAAAACTGAGAGGAAGTAACAAAGAAAAAATTAATCAGTGGAAGGATAAACCTGCATTTCTTTTCATGTGATACCCTATTCTTGGTTGGATCATTGGCAGTTTGCTTCGATACTTTGTCTTTATTTCAACAACAGCTGAAAACTCTATTTTGCAGAAATAAGTGATCGAAAAAGGTGATTACAATCGCAGTGTTTGCTGTAATATGCTGGTATACACATCGAAAAACATGACCCAAATTATTGATTTATCCATTCCATTAAAATCGTATGTCGCAGCAGTGTCATTTTTTTATTTGTAAAGCTAGCTCTTGAGCAAATGCATTTGAGAAATTACATATATCTGCCCGTATTTTACGTTTTCAGAGAAGCAACGTCTCGCTACTAACAATGACGTCTCAGAGAAAACTCGCCAAGTATGTGATGTAGTAATGAAAGTTTTCAGTTCTAAAAGGCGTTCAATGAGACATAGTACTTGCGACGGTGTCTCACTGGCGGCGAAGCTACCTATTATCCCGCGGTCTGTTGTTTGGGAAGCTATGCTCTAAACCAGGCACGTCAAGGTTACGGCGCGCGATCGGAATGTGACACAGAAAGAAGAATCACGTTTTTTTTAGAGCTTTTAGACTTCACTCGATTCCTCTCTTTTTATTTGAATCTGGCCCGCCTGCACATTCTAAATTTAATATACGGCCCTCTGCAAAATTGAGTTTGACACCTATGCTCTATACCTTCTTTCTTCCTCAAACACAACGCGCATGACGAACTGTACTTTCACTCATTTTCACACACTCATTAATATTGCGCGCGCTGTGCAAAATAATGGAAACATCAAAAGATAATATGAAGCGTAATATCATACAAACGAAGCGCCTCTGGTCGTGTATTATAAAAACAATTGTAACAAAGACCCATCGTTGTAATTATTAAATAATGGAGCATATATTTAAACATCTACGTGACTTGAACAATTTTTCGGCTAGCTTCATTAATAATTTATGTGACGCTAACTGCTTCATTTTATTCAATTTCATCCCGCAGTTTGTCACACTGGTAGCAGTAATTAACGAGATGAATTATGGTCGTAATAATTTCCGAGGTGAGATTATTACGTTTGGAGAACAAAAGGTCGGACGGGTTGGCTGTGGCTCGCATGGCCGCGGCGGTGTAATAGAAACGGCGGTGTAATAGAAACGGCGGTTTGCGATGATTCACTGCCTCGTGGATGATAACAGCCCTCCCCGCTCAACTCGTCACACACCAGGAACGTAAAACTAACATTTGGAACGAGTGTACTAAAATTCTTAGGTAGCACGCGCGTCAATCAGAAAGTTGCCTCTCGATGATTTTAGAGTTAAGAGGCAAATGCTTCCTTCAAAAGGCCATGGCTGAATTCCTTCCCGTTCCCAGTCCCATCCTGCCTCTAATGACCTTAACCGCCGACGAGGCGTAAAGCAATAAAAAAAATATTAAAGAGATATAAATAAAAACCATTGCGATTGCATGATGTTTACGATGGTGCCGCCATATTGTAGAGTAGGATATAATGTGAAGCTTAATACAGCCAGATACCATCGGAATATTAGTCGAAGCCTATGCCATCTCGATAAAACTTAATAATATCACCTTGAAACAACAGCAGTGGTTCACACCAACGTAGCATTCACCTTCAAATCTACTGTCATATTATTAGATGCCTTGTGGTTTTAATTAATAACTAATCCACGATCCAATTTCAAATTCAACTTGTTTTTATTTTCATAAGCACATCGAATTTCAAAGATACTGGACAACTCCAGCGATTACATTCACCATCTCTTCCAAAGACAATACACGGTGTTCACTCGTCGAAAAAATAAACTAAACTGTCTCTGCTGATCGGTTTATATAAGTTCCATCGAAAGTTCTAGAACACTACAAAGGCTTCCGACAGATATTTCTCCAATATTAACAATACTTAAACAATTAAAAAATATTAAAAACAATCAGAATTAATACTTTATCATTACAAAATGCTTAGAATTGAAAATTAAAGATACTTAAACACAAAATTATCTACATGAACTGTAGTAATTAGTACTTTAAACATAGTAGCTCGCCCTCGTACATACAATTACAAACATTTAAGTAATTCTCTTGCATCGTTCTGTCCTTAATCATATTGAATGGAATTTACATAATTTCGTTTCACCAGACAAAGTCCTTTTACACTGATTTACAATAAAGTACAAGACAAATATACAAAACCATTTTCAATCACACTCTAGCTTGCTAAAAATGCTTCATAAAATACAATTCCAGTTAATGTTTAGGTTTGAGGGCTGTTACAATATGTGCAGTTGAGGTAAACTTGCATAGGCAGATCATTTCAACCAAGTTATCCAACTGAATCATTTAGAAAGTTCCCGTGGTAGGCCACCTGTTATGGCTAGCCTGGCGGAGTAGTCTGTAGTCGAGTAAAGTTTTTCTTACAAGTTACTGTGCGAGAAACATCTGATACACCAACTGATAGGGGAAGTTCGACTAGCCCCAAACACTCAAAATTAATTGCAAATAAACATAAAAATAAACGCATTATCTGTATTTAGTTTAATCTTAAAATTAAACTGGGAACTTCTGCAGTCATATTAATTAGAATTAAGTAATCATAACAATTTTTCAACGAATTAAATTGAAAACACTTTCGCTTTAATTGTTTAGCAACACAAAACTTATAAGAAAACTCCGGACATAGTAATAAATATTGGCCTAATCAATGTAATGTTGTTGAAGGCCATTTTTCTGCAGTTGCTGAGTAAATTAATTCATAAAATAACGCCAATACAACTGTATAATGTAGGTTTATTGCCGTACGCGTTTCGCCTCTCCTCGAGGCATCATCAGCGACGAATCTATTTTAACATTTACATTTTATTTACATACTTATTTGACATAACGCTAAATTGATATATTTTCTTATTATTTACACTTACTATTTACATTAGTGGATTTCAGGATAGTAACCACCCATCTTTGCTTTCTCTCCAAAGCATGTTTCCGTTACAGCCATTTGTCTTTGCTGTTCTGTACACGATATAAACATTGCGTCTTCTACAAATCGCTTGTTTTCGGTGGCCATCTTATTTTCTTACTGTCAAAGGCGGTGATGCGCTGACGGCGCCAGATTTGAAATTGCGTGGGAAATTTTATATCTAATTTTATGTAAGTGTGTGAGTGCATGTATTTGTTAGGTTTATTTCTTTACTGTAGGGTTATTGTATGTTTACCAGTTTGAACAGTGTTTGGTTTGTTAAGTTTATGTGGTCATTCAGTACCTGCTTGCCATTTTTATTGCTTTTTGTATGTGGTAGTTTTCTTGTAGAGTGAGGGTATTGTGTCTGTAATTGTTTATTGTGAGTATTTGCATGTCTTTGTTAATGTCTGTTGGTAAGTGATCGTTTTCTATTAGATGTTCGGTGAATGTGGAGTGGTTCTCATGGAGCGTCCCTCAGCGTGTGCTAGGGAACGACATTCATCTTTGCCGCATATGCTAGCAGGGACGGCACCTCAACCCACCGCCAGGCGGTAAAAGATGAAAGGCGCGTACTGCTCACCACGGCGCGTGGTGAGCAGTACATGTCTTTAAAGAAAAAGCTGCATTTCGTATCCATGTGGCATACAGGAAACAGGTATTGGCACACAAACGTTCTGTAATACAGAGCATTTAGCGATGATAACAGATATGTTGTAGCAGAGACAAATTGTTGTACTGTCTAAGACATTAATAATGTAATGCATTTCACATGGCAGCTAACCTTTTACAACGACGCCAGTTTTCATTCTGGTTAAGGCTGCATTTCAGCTAAACCACAGCTTTGCTAATAATGACCTTCCTCCAGTCAGTTGTTATTCAGATACTTGCTAAATTTCAACCTAATCACAGCCCTCGCTAAGATTGACGTGTTACCAAGCTAAATCATCGATTCTTAATGTTTTTAACCAGAGGATCACTAAAAATTTAAAAATAACTTCAAACCCACAGTTAATGTGGGGCTAATTTTTTACAGACCGTATGAGTTGTTAGCGGCACATACCGCAGTTGTTTAAACCCAAAGCTTACAAAACACTCATAAAACGTTCACTAACTTAATTCTGTTTTTGATGCCAGCTGGAAACGTATTTTATTGCAAAGCAGTCATATCCTCATATACTGGATTTTGCCTGGTGGTCGTTGAAATATTCAAGGGGTTTAGAAAGTCTGTTTAATAGGTTTATTGTTTATGCTGTTTTACCGTACGAGTACAGTGTCGAGCTTATGCAAACAGTTTTTACTAATTTATTTTTTTGGTAAGATGCCTTTAATTCAAATAGAATAAGTTTTTAATATTTTAATATTTTGCCTGCTGTCACAGTGCTGCCTTAAGTCCTATGCGGTACAACAATTTGTCTGTGAAGTATGATGTCCGTGTTCGTCGCCCAATGCTGTACAATTAAAAAAAAAAAAAAAAAAAAGAAATGTGCTGATACTTCTCTCCTACATGTAATATGGATGCGAGACGCAATTTTTTCTCGAAGAATGAAGCCCAAGAAACAGTTACAACAAACATCAAAATGTAGTAACAAGTATCTCTTGCATACTGATTTGTACGGACCAGCCCATATTTCGAACTATTTTTGTCACTTAGTATACAGGAGGGCTATTTTTTTTAAATAAGGTTTGTGAAAGGGGGTAGTAATGACGAGCGATAGCCGCAGTTCGCACGCGTGCCTCTGCGCACCTTTTACATCTGTATAGTGTACTGTATATGTGTGTTGAGTTTGTAAGCAAACGTAGTTTCATTCACACTTAGTTTTTGAGCGTTTATTAGCTTTTTTAGTTGTTTTCTTTTTAGGTATTCTTTGTTCATATGTTTTATTCGTTCAATTTTATTAAGTTGTATAGTAGAGGAAAAGTAACTGGTTGTTAGGTTGGTACGCTGCACGGTGCACCAGAGAGAGGCGGAGAGGAAGGTTACTAAATAGCTGGCGAAAAAAATGAGTGTTGTGGATCGCCCTGCTTGAAAGGGAACATTAACTGTGTACACCGAGCGTGGTGGGTGAGCGGTTAACGCTCTGGCCTCGCATTTGGGAGGACACTGGTTCGAATCCCCGTCCGGGCATTCAAATTTGGATTTTCTATGGTTTCCCCCAAATAACTCCAGGCGAATGCATCCTTCAAAAGGCCATGGCCGAATTCCTTCCAGTTCCTTGTTCCCATTCTCATACCGCCTCTAATGACCTGGACTTCGACGAGGAGAAATAATAATAATAATAATTGTGTAGTTAATCAGGAGAACAGTAAGGGGAACCAATAAGTTTGCGATATCTTTTTTCTTTTTTTAACAGTGCCAATTTGTGAAGTATATTGTGATAGAGATTTATGTCGGATAGTGGATACAAGAATGAATGGAAGTGTTTTACTTTGTTTTATTGGCGTTTAATGTGAATGTACGGCTACGTGAACTGGTGTGAATAAACTTGAAATAGGATAGTAACTTGTGTAATTGGAACCAGATAAACCGAGCATTGTGGGTAAGTGGTTAACGCTCTGGCCTCGCATTAGGGAGGACGCAGGTTCGAATCTCCGTCCGGACATCAAGATTTGGGCTTTCTATGGCTTCCCCCAAATCTGTCCAGGCGAATGCCGGGATGCTTCCTTCAAAAAGGCCATGGCCGAATTCCTGCCCGTACCTTGTCCCCAATCCCATCCCGCCTTTAATAACCTCGACGAGGCGTAAAGCCATAAGTAAAAAAAAAAAAACGAGATAAGATCAATTAACCACTTTATCTTGTAGCATACTGAACGAAGCAAGTAGTAGAATCAGGAAGATCACTTTCTTGGGTTCTGAGATGAGTTGTAAGACCCCAGCCATACCCAGCTACCTATAATAATTTATACAGCATATCGTTATGTAGCTTTCCGTGACGAGGACTAGAACGTAAGCTACTTATAACCTGTAGACGTTTGTAATGTTTAAGAAAATTTATTTGCTCGCCAACTGTGCGGTACGATATGTAATTTGTGTTTGGTGGTTATAACCTGCAAATATTCTTAAGTAGCATCTCCCAAAGAACGTGTGTACAAATTTTTATACCAAAAGAACAATTCCTCGTAAGGTGGTCGCATTATGGTGGAGCCATTACTAGTGGCCCGTATCCATGGTAACAGGCCAGAGCGGAACCTCTCCCTTGCGCCCTCTCATTGTTTCCGCTGGGGTCGGTCCCGCCGTCTCCACTAATAGCGCCAAAATCCTCTGCGGCACTCCACTTGATTGCTTCTCAGACTGTTCCCCCTGTTATTATCGTTTCCTGAGAACTACTTGTCGGCACCAGACCTCCAATTGCGTGATAATCTGATACGGGCAGTACGTTCTGCAACCCACAGAATGGCCCTGGCATCAGAGGAATGGGCAGTGGCAACCAGGCACACTATAACGTTCTTGTTGACAGGTAAACTCATGGAATGTGCACCAGCTCAACTGGTGCCTCCTTATAATCCAGTCAGACAATAATTTCTTGATCTGACAAATTCTATTGGCTGCGGGTTGAATCTTTAGTCGTGCCGTAGTCTAACTCGTCAGTACCAATAAAACTGGCAAAGCGCTACAAATCTAATACGTATTTTGCGCCGATTGATCGGTAACGCTTTGGCTTCGCATTCGGAAAGATGTCGCTTCGAATCCCCATCCGGCCATCCATATTTGGGTTTTCCATGATTCCCTCAAAACGCTATGGTTGAATTCTTTCCAGTTCCGCTCCCCAGTCCGTTCCCACCTCGAAAAACTACGACGTAAAAGAGGCGCAAAGTCTGAAACAAAGATTTTTTTGTTTTGCTACTTATAATAGAAATAAATGCCGAAGTTTGTGGCACAGTCTGACGTGAAGTTATATTTTAGTTGCTAAGCAACCAGCTACTTTTGTTACTTGTTTAACAAGTGTGAGTCAAACAAACTCATCCTCGCTCGGATCAGGACATTTTTAACAGATTTTTTTAGACGAAAATACTTGGAATTATAGATAAAAAAACCGAACAAGTACAGTCAAGTGAAGAAGTATCGGGATGTATACGCAGTTTTAAATGAAGTTTTAAATGAAGTCTTAGTGAGGTTCAGAGAGTAAAAAAAATCGTTTAAGTATCGTGTAAGAAAAAAGAAAAACGATGATTTGGAAAGGGGAAAATTGGAAAAACAACAATGTAAAGCCTTTCGTTTGATATAACAATTTAAATAAACAAGTAATTATAGTTTACGTTTGAACGCTAAACGAAACATGCTTGAGTTTCTATAAAGGTTTTTTTAGTATGGTTTCCATCCCAGGAGGTACACTCGGAGACAAAACTGGCGAAACCATATTTCGGATCCATGAGTAATTTTATAACCGATTAAATGTTATAAATCATCATTAGTACACTGACATTGAAGCAGGCTCTATAGACTTCAACGTTGACGAGGCGTAAAGGCATAGTAATAATAATAATAAGAAGAAAAACCGATATCTAAACCCTAACACCAAACTAAGGATATCAGTTAATAAAAAGATCGTTCTTGAATCAATATGTCATCACAAATCATTCAATCGATGGCCCAAAGTATTATTAAACACAAGAGAACAAATTAATGACTGAGAGTGTTAGTTGAGTGGTAAAGCTTTGGCCTCCTATACGGCCATCCAGATTTCAATTTTTTATGGTTTCTCGAAATCGCTCCAGGCTAATAGATCTACAAAAGGCCATGGCCGAATTCCTTGACATTTATTGCCTCTAAACCTTTCCCACGTCTAATAACCTCAACGATGATGAGGCGTAAAAGTATAAGCGAAAAAAAACCATCCGTTAGGGGCCTGTTGGGATAACAAAGCAGTAGTTTCATTAGACCTGCTTGTAGATTGCACCTAATATTTCAGGAGTTTCAGCTGCAGTTTTTTGGTAATACGATTTGACATTCTTGTAGTGATAGTGTATGTTTGCGTATTTTACAGTCTCATTGCTGAGCTTAATGCGCAACCGATGGATCTGATACTGCAGTTGTTATTACCACTGGTACGCATTATTTGTACAAAATAAGAACTTTACTTTCTCTCACTTTGTTTCATAAATTGTCTGTGACTTTTCCACAATGGGTGTCGCGCAGGTATCTGATAAAAGATTTACCTTCTTTTTCGTTAATGCTGTGTTATATTCTGTTCCCCCATCGCACCAGAGGAGACGGTTCTAAAAACGTGATTTATTTCCCTGTATAACGTTGTTTTTATGCCCTTTCGGCCTCCCGCTGATGTTTTTTGCCTTCCCTTCCTCCCTTCCTCCGGCTTTGTTTGCCTACCACGACTTGTTTACTTCTCCCAGCTACCGTTTCTTCTGCGCTGGATTTAGTGCTGCGTTACGGATTCCGGAAGGCGACTGTTTTTCTCGTTTGAGTCAATGTTTTCATCCTTTTTGAATGTAGGAAATCCTTATAATTTCTTCAAATGGATTTTTTTAATAATTACTAATCTACATCTCTGAGCTTGTGATTCATGAAAACGTATTTTTTTTTTGATAATTATCATAACCTGACCACATACGTATATCAACTTTCCGACTATTTTTCTCACTTATCCTTTATGATTAGTTTCGAATCTTTTATAATTTAATACACATTTATACGACCTCTCCTTTCACATAAACATAACATGTAGTAGTTACGTATGTCATAGAATAGTCACTTAAAATATTGTAGTATGACATTACATTTAACCAAACATGACGCTACAATAGCCGAGTAAATTAAGAATTGTAACATTAGCATCTAAGATAATTAATGGTAAAATGTGTATAATAAGTTTAGTCGCATGGGAAGTAAAATAACGAGAGTATATAAGGAAGTTCGGTTTTCGTGATATGGTATATGGGAGAGCATTTTAGCTTTAGCAACTTACTCAATACTTAAAGACAAAAATATGTGTTTTATCATCTTGTTCGAATACAACATCCCCATCGTTTGTGATGGATTTAACAAGTGACTTTCAGCAATCATGTCATTCCTGACAGTTTGCCAAACTAGTTGGTGAATCTAAATTTATAAAATTCCAATCTTGGTTACGATGTAGCGATGTCTCCGCCTCCGCTGCCCAACCAACAACGACGGGTTGTGCGTGTTATTTAATAAGAGTACTATCTAGCTAAGCATCCACTAGTAATTGTGCTACCAGCACCCTAAAAGAAAACTATGTATTTCGTAAAAATCGACATATTAATAATCAGTTTCTTTTTCTTAATTAAAATTTGTTCGATGTAGATTTATCTTTTACCCTCTGTACAGCGATATCAAGCTAAGAAACATCTAAATTTTATGTAAATTGTATTTAGTTAGCATAGAAACGAATTGCTAAAATACTGCGTTCAAAACCTCATTTTTGATGGGCTTACTAGATATTTATATTGAATGTAGATATTTAAAATCACTGTTTTAATATACTCGAAAAAAGGATTTGCCGAAACACTGAAATAAAAGTATGTACTGCGTTTAAAATAATTATTAGTTGCTTTTATTACTGATGTCGCTACATCAGACATACGTAAATATTTCAAATTTAGATGGCAATACAATCAATGTATTCGTACACGGCTAATAGAAGATATGAATTCTGAAAAGTAATATTAGTAGAAGTAGAACTTATGACGAAATGTAGATAGGATCAGAATTAGAACAAACACAATTTAGTTTTCATAAGCGTCGAGTTATTGAAGTTAATTATTATTTCAAACGGATGGAAGCATTTCCGTATTTATCATGCTTGATCAGGAATCAAAACAAATAGCACGCGCTATAGCATAACGTTTTGGGATTCCTAATTTAGTTTTAATTGGGTTGCTTCCCTAATTCTGACATAATTAATTCAGCAGATATTTCGTATTGCTGTGTAAGCTACATTCGAAATATGCATAAATTACAAAATAAGATTATGATCTTTACATAACAAAAATTCTATTTTTTAGACAACCCCAGAGAAATGAATTGCCCGAAAATTCCTTTCACAGGAAATTTTTTACGGGGTTCGAGGCTAGTATATTTATAACTTGCCGATACTGATGTCACTTCCGGTGCATGTCCATGTAGGACTATTTGTATTTAGCAGTATTGTATTATTTAATTCGTAGTCAAATCTAATAACCTTGCTTATTAGTATGTTGAAATGTTAGCATGATCATATATACTTAAGTAAAATTGCTGCTTTCTTTCTTGCATTTTTAAACTAACTTTTTGTTTATGTATACAACGTAATAAAGACACGAAACAAAAGATCATTAAGTAAATGGAAATATTTGTTTTTGAATACTGTAAAATCAAACTTGTTTTGACCGGTATTTCGTTTTAAGTTTGTACCGTTCATGATTAAACCGTGAAATGAGAGGTGAGAGACTAACGTCCATCATGAAAGTGGACGGAATTACAGCTGGATTTCAGAAGGCTCTAATTAATTCCCGTCAAATCCAGCGGTGATCCAATAAAGGAACACCTGTAATACCTGGATAAGGGCTTGCAGTTTCCTCTATTAACCACAGTAATGGACGAAGTTTGTAGCCGCGTAAAATATGAAGTTCAAGTTTTGAAGACTCCGCAATCTGCGATGTTCCATGAAGCCTGCGAGAGGAATATGACATTTCATATCTCAGCCGTGCATATGAGTCCTAAAGTTTTGACTGCCTCCCCTGCCGGTGACACAGGTTTGGTGGCTGCCATGGAGGTAGGTTTCCCCTCGCCTTTCCAGTTGTGGAATCGAACGTACTTGTTGCTATTTTGTGTGGAGTAAATGCCACGAGGACCACCAAAAAAACGAAGGAGACAGTAACAGGCCACTTAGCACAGTACTGGGACGGATGATGATGACGAAATACCAATTAACTCTTGTTAATAACTGATTGATTGTAGGTTAACAGTCACTCCTGCGGATAGTAAAATCCTAGCTACGTTTTTCTTGTGCCATTCGGGTATTTTACTTGATTTTTTATCGACACTCGTAGTATGACGCCAAACATTACTAAAGAAATGTAATTTAGTTTATTTATTTTAATAACAACCGGGGCTTATGCCACAGAGGTGATAAGTGCAGTAGTTTGTAATAATATCGTTGATGTTAATATACAAGAATGTCTTTAAAATAATATTACTAAGAAGAAGAAGAGTTCAGTTGTTTCGTTTTGTGATCTGGTATGACATGAAAAAGAATTTATGTATCTGTAAAAGAGAAAGGAAATGTTTTAAAATACATGACGTTCAAAAAAAGAAGTGGGGATATTTATTATTATAATATAAAACTTTTATTACCATGCGAGATATGGCGACCCTGACAGGACATATACACATATCAGATTTACATCACTCGAAGACTCTAACGAAAGATTTTCCTCTGTGTCAAGTGTGCTGTAAGTCAACTATATATATTCTTCGATTATGGTTTTTTACACAATCGTTACATTACGTCTCTACACAATGAAAGGTAACTGTTATTATCAGACGTACATTATATCATAGACACTACCATCTTCCTCACTTTGAAGAGCACCTAAGAGGCCAACGATTAGCTTCAGACGAGGAGGTGACACACTTCGTGACAACTTTGCTGAACACGCAGGGATAGGATTTATATCAGGGGGGAATATTCAAACTCACCTCGAAATGACAAGTGCCTAAATCGATATGGATACTACATCGAAAAATAAATTAACGTATGTATTATCAGTTCGCTATATTGGTGGTATTAAATAAGATGCACACGATCCACTACTATCTTTGTAATCTTAGTTTCTGATCACCTGTCGTATTTCTGTCTTCAACAAGTACATCCCATGTGGTGACTATAACTACTGTACTTTCGATACAGTTCTTTAATCGAACATGTATAACGGTTAGCCATACGAGAAATCTACCTCACTCCAACGAAATACTGGGTATCATTCTTTTTCGTTTTGTTTCTGGACTTATTCAGCCAGCTCAGGACTCAGTGAAACTCAACGAACAATTGGTTCTGGTACAAAGTTACCCACTTTTTTTCTTTTTGCTTATGCTTTTCGCCTCGTCAACATCGAGGTCATTAGAGACGGAAAAAGACGAGGGACAGGGAACGCCCATGGCCTTTTGAAGGAACCTGGTGTGATTTGGGGAAACCATGGAAACACACATATCTGTATGGACGGACGGGATTCGAACATTGTCCTACCGAATGTGAGACCACGACGTAAACGCTCACCCGTTTCTCTCTGTATGTCCACTCGCCGAATTCGATCACGGTAGAAGTTGTATCGGCTAGCTGCTCTTTGTGCGCAGTGTGTGTGTGTGTGTGTGTGTGTGTTTGTGTGTGTGTATGTGTTGTATAGGTTGGAACGAAAGAACCGTGTTTTCCATCAGTCACTGCAGCCGGCAGTTTCGTCCGTGAGGAATGACTTTGTGGAGCGGAGCAGACGGGTCTGTAAACAGGCGCGGACGGAAAATTAAAACTCTCTTTGTACGCGCGACAAAGGACCATTGTTCCCGAACTGGATTGAACCGCCTGCACCCCGCGGCAGGACCGTCAAAGCCCGGGGATCGAAGCGATGTGCTTCAACATTGAAACAGCTGCTGTCACACTTGACAAAGGTTGTAGTGGCGTGCTGATTTCCCTCGCCACTTGCGTTGATGAGTGACACGGAATTTCATTTTCATTGTAGCAATGCTGCTGGTTAGCGACCTGATTAGATTTAGCTATTTGAACTTCTATTATAACTGATACAGACGTTTTCAGTAGAAATTTTGCTGAAGCTAATCAGCTTCTTTATATAATTTGGTCGTATGGAAAAACAAAAGTCAAATCTCATAACAATTAGCTAAAAAGAACTAAAAATCTTTTGTATGTTATTAACAGTATCTATTGTTTCACTAAATATCCTAATTCTAATAATAGGTCTTTTATTGAATGTTTCAATACTAAAAATTTCTTGTGGCTTTAATAACTTTGCAGAAACTTGGAGTTAAGTATAACAGTAATAATTACGTGTGATTTAAAAGACCAATTGGAAAAGTTTGCAATGTTATTCAATGTGTGATATAGCAACCATACTAATAATTAAGTGGTATTAATACATATGGTGAAACGTCTTCAGCATGAGTGAGTAAGTAAGTTAAGTTGCCTAGCCTGTAAGAAAATTGTAATGTAATTATTATCGCTGAGATTGGCAAAAAAAAAAAGGTTGTGTATTCGTTGTTATGGAAAAGGTGTGTTGAGTCTGAGGACTATGTTTTATGGAATGAGTAAAAGAATGTAATGATATATTGGTTTAATGCAGTGGTGAAAATAAATGGTTTTTTAAATTGAAAAACGTGAGAAGAAATGATTACTGTGAAGCAGATAATTTATGAGCAGCAAGGCAGCTATCATACGCCATTTTGGTTGTGAGTCCAAAATGCATTACGGGCTACATCTAATAAAAAATATATAATAACCTGGCAAATTCTCCTCCAGAGTATCTGTTTAAACCTAACCTGGTAATTGTAAGAAGTAAAGTAGAACTACAGTTCAACGTGGGATTTCAACTGCGGAGCGCCCAATCATCTTCACATTAAAAAAGCAAAGCTTGTGGATAAGAGAATATCAGTTCTAAGGCCCATAAAATTTCCTACTGAAAAAATGTATCAACTCCTTTCAGTTAATTAATCAAACTTTTAATTGCTTACCTGTTAACTCTTCGCCTTACAAAAGAAAATGCCATTGTTTATGTTCTAGTTGATAATTTTAACAGAGTCCGTGGCTATAATTAATTCCGTAGTGTCATAACGGAAATTTGTTATGTTTCAATTACCATTGCGTAATTTCCTAAACTGTCTTTTCACTACATTTTGCGCATGCAAAAATTATTCAGTCGGTAAAAAAATTTAGCGGAAAATATGGGTTTTACGTTATCTAATACCCAGGAAGAAAATCTAAACATTTACGTCGCTTATGGCCTACATCTTTGTAGTTTCTGTTACGTCTTCAAGCACACGACTGCATTGTCCGAAGCCATGGTTCCTTCGTGTCAAATTTCTTGAAGTTAAACTGAAAGTACGAGTATTAAGGAAACGAATACTCACCAGCAATAACGAGCCTTAGCTTTTAAAGCGATTTACTAAACCATAGTGTTATAATGAGAACGGAGACTTTAAGGTCGTCGCTGTGCTCAGGAGCATGGATCGATCTAAACGCAGTGTCGTAGCCATACTCAGAAAGGCACTTCGAACGGTGGCATATCGATGGAACCTGAGGAAGGCTCTCTCATGATATACAGTCGTTCGCACACAGTTGTGGAGAGAGTCGTTAACTTTACATGTTAGCAGTACAAATATATGTGAAGAAGACCATAGATCTGTCGAAACATTGTACGAGCCATGTTATCAGAGTTATCTAGTACAATCTTGCTCAAAAATTAATGATTAAAAATGCTTGAATTTTGTCAAGACAAAAATGGTTTTTATACTTAATTTAAAAAAAAAAAATCCTCCATTGAACTGTATAGTGCTACACCAGCGTGCAACAAGTACGCGAATTAGATGTCTGGACCAGTTCTTGTCCTTTCGTTACCAGATCAAAGTGCTGCTCCTATTCCATTATCTATCATAGTACCAATACAACGCGTACATCTAGGAAAGATGTTTTTCGTTCGGTTAAAGCAGGCTGCCAAATGACGTCACGAACCAACTTTTTGCAACACTTCTAATATCCGAGAGGCTAGATCATTGAAATATAATATGAATTCTGATTGATAGCTACGAGGAAAACTTAAGAACCAAATGCCATTGCATGAACAAATAACGTCATCCCAGTGATCAGTTCTGTTCCGTGTTTTTAAGACGGCAGAACTGACAGAACGTAGGAGATTATGGAGCTCAATTGAAGAATTTCGTGGTTCTTGAAATGTCTTATATCTTCGTGCACCTAAAATTTCACTATTACTTCACAGATACATTCACGGGAGATTTATTTTTACTTTTTTATTTTTGCTAAAAAAAATTTCAGTTCATAGCTTTCGAGTCTTCCGTAGAGAGGACTTCGTGACGCGACGTTCACCTGAAGTGATTTCGGGATACTATAAAAAACCCTGAATGCCTCAACTGATAATCAAACCCTCGTCCTCCTAACTCCAAAGCGCGAGCGCTAATCGCCTAGAAAACCAGGATCGATTTTGGTACTGTTTATGAGGAAACAATAGGATTTGATCGTTTTTGAAATGATAGCCCATTTTGACCATTAGCGGTGGTTTTTTCAAAGAAAATAACAGTTATTTAAGTCACTGCATAAACAACATCATCATCTTTATTAATTAATAGTTTTACTACAACGGTTAAACTGTTGTTGCTATTATTTAGTATCATAAACAAATTGACGTCTAAAGTTTGGCGATATTGCAGTGAATTATTACGTTTTAGCGCAATGTAAACGTCTTCTACAACCACTCGAAGCTGAGAATTTTTAAATATTTTTTTTTTTATCCCTCGTCGACGTCGAGATGATTAGACACGGGAAAATATTGAGGCTAAGACAAGGTATTCGGCCTTGGGTTTTTGAAGGAAGCATCCCAGCATTCACCTGGTGTGATTTGGGGAAACCATGGAAAACCGAAATCTTGATAACCAAATGGGGATTCGAACCCACGTCTTCCAGAATCCGAGTACAGAGAGATACCGCTCACCCACTACTATGGGCTGAATGAATTGGTAGTCTCATTCACAGAGACAGAAAAGCCGGTCAATCATTCCTTATTTGCGCATAAATTTCGCTTATAACTAGGAAATACTGACCCCCAGCGCTTTAAACTAAAGGTATGGCTGGATGAAGTATGAAAACTAAAACTCACTGCCTGAAAGGGGCTGAAGATTTCACGGTCTTCATTTCATAGACTCTTCTTCACCTGAGACCATGATGGAGATACTAATGCGATGCATTGCGTGGACGTAGATTCGCGGAGTTGGTGAAGAAATTGACGTATCAACAGGTTAAAGGCCGATTCACATTAGCAATCAAGGTACGCTAAGGTCAAATCATATTTTTTTAAGAAATAAAGAATTCGACCATTTCAAATTATTTTATTATTGTTTAAACATTACAGTTTTCACCCAAAGTTTAACATATTTGTTAATTCTACTTTAACAAACAAAACAGAACAATGAAACAAATTCTCAATATTTTCGACATGACTATTATAAATCAATCAACTTTATGCGATGCGATAACTCCACTTGTTGCGCAATACTGTGCAAATTTATAATTTTTATTTGTTTCCATTGTAGGCTTCATCGCGATATTGATACATAGTGTAGCTTTGTGAGATGAATCGCAATATTTTTATGAGTGAAATCCTACAATTCACTGAAACCCGAAACAAGCTCTGAGACGTTCGTCGTCCAAGTTGAACTGACCTGACCTGACTGTTGCACATTCACACTAGCGGTCAGCTCAGCTCAGCTCAGGTGCGCTTCAGACGTGACAGTTGTTGTGAGGTCGCGTCGCAATCTTCAGGTCGATCTGCCTTGCCCTGACCTGACAAAACCGAGCAGTGAGAATGCTCCCACTGGATTACGTGAATAGCGGCGATTTCCATCTTTGCTCTGACTTGACTTGATTCCTAGTGTGAGCCAGCCTTAACCGTGGTTTTATACGTTCGGTGACTTGGCAGGCGACCCGCCGGACGCTGCTGTGATGCGACAGTTGAGTGATTCAGGCGCCCACCTGACAGGATCAACATCAGGGCCATTGTCAGAGCGTCGGCCCATCAGGTAGGCACGCCTCACTATTGTACGGCACGCCTTGTGTCCGTTTGTGTTGGGGGATTATGCTTATGGCACCCATCACCATTGTAACCACCTGTCCTTTCTATACAGCTACACACTACACATCTAATCAGATACAACTCTCGAGACGAAGTAATAGTCATGAATATAGACAATCTTATTATTTGAGGTATTATGTTCACAGTTTTTAGCCATTAATCCAAAAAGTAATCGTATTTTATATTTTGTTGCTATCATTGCCATTACTAATCCCGCCTACGAGATTTCGTGTGCACTGGGTGATCTATTAAATACAACATCTACAGGGAGTACCAAAATAAAGAGCAATAAAAATGGGAACATCAAATTTAATGTAAAGAGAAGAATTCAATAATTGTAAATTAATAATGATTTGGTGCTAGGGGAAAGCATGTTGGCCTAATTAAAAAGAACTGAACCATGAAGGCAGAAGTTTACAAGTATATTGGGGTCAATCATTTGGTCATATTCATGTGGGCATAGTCTTGCAGAGACATTATCAATATTCCAGTTAGTTTGGGCTGCATCAGTGACATGCTCGCCTATCTATAATGTTTTATTTCAAACGTCAATTAAGCAATGTAAATATTCACGCATGCCATCAGTCATTGCTCTTGTAAATAAATGTGTGAATATGAAACTGCCGTTTACAGTAATTTAACCTCCATTCCTATATTAATATCTGAGGGTACTGAGCAATAAACCTGTCAGGTGTTGCAGTAGGAACCTATGACTAATATTCATATCAGAACAATGGTCGATCTTCTATGATCGATAATTATCCACGGCTCCAGTGGGAGTTACCCTGTCTGCTCTTATTAATAAGCTGGCAGGGATACTACAAAAAGGGATAAAATTATTTATTTATTTACTTATTTTAATGACTTTTGGGCTTATCGGCCATACCGTTAGCCTATTACAAAAGTTTTCACTGGTGTATATAATATCACTTACAACTAATTGATAGTATTACAATGACTAGAGTAAAACACTAATGGACCAACTTACAATCATTCATCATTTACAGTGAACCATTATGCAATTGAAACGGACTCCTACATACAGGTAGAAACCATGGAAAACTCAAATCGGGACAGGGATGTGAACCGGCGTCCTTCCGAATGCGAGGCCAGAGCGTTAAGTGCCCGCCTTCCTGTTCCTTGTCCCCAAACCTTTCTCGCCTCTAATGACCTCGACGTCGCCTAGGCGCAAACCCTCAAACACAAAAAAAGTTGAAGAGTATTTGTAAACAAGCAACGGGAAGCTATTCGCTATGGCCTTTTTGAAGGAACTATTCCGGTATTCGTCCGGAGTGAATTGGGGAACCATGGAAATCGTAATCTGGATGGCTGGATTGGGATTCGAACAGGCGACCTTTCGAATGCCAGGCCTCTATCTGTGTAAAGGAACACAAGTGAAAAACTTTGCTCGACTAAAAAAATTATTCTCGGACAATTTATAAATCCAGTTCTATCAACTACACTGTCGTTTGCAATGTAACAATCTTTGAATGTAATAGCTAAGTAACGCGAAGTAGTTACGGATGCACTTAATTTCCTGGAAGCAGAGGACGCTCTGAAGTCTCGTGTGGTGTGCAGCCATCAAAGAAGGCAACGTTGGGGCTCTCTCATACGAGAACCATCTGCGGTGGAGACAAGCGGAAGAAAATAAATAGAAAGAGGGGAGAGAAGAGATCTACTCGAAATAAAGAGCACAGAAATACAGTCAAGGGAAACATAGCTCCCGACATATGTACCCAACATACGCCTTGTACACTTCCAGCACTTTCTTCACCCTCCTCTTGTCCTTCAATGATTCCCAGTCCAGCACCTTTATCATATCAGATACTGACAGGGTTCTGAAATATTTTTTACAAACAAATCTAGCTGCTTTCCCCCCACATTCTCCAACTCCATACAAAAAATACCCAAAATTAAGGTCTTAAACTACACTACCAAGTTCAAGCAACGGTCTGACTTAATTTTTGTAACCAAATTCCTTCTCTACAGTTTTACATCTTTTCATTACCATCTCAAGTAAATGAAGGATTTTCTAAACTTTTCTTATCACCTGCCCAAATATGCCAGAATATTTACACATCAAACCTTCAACATGCAATACTGGCCCCATCTTATAAACACAAATAACCTCTAGTTTTTTTAATGTGTTGTGATCTAAGACAGTAACTTTGTGCATAGAGATACAGGCACAGTTCCTTATTTAATTGCTCGGCTTCTATTTAATTGACTTTGAATGCGAACAGGGACTTATCAAGATGTACAGTACACTTTAATAAATTATTATTAATAATTGCCATCCTTGTAAGTGTTCAACAGATCCTTCCAACCGGCCAACTCCTTTGAATGATGACCATTGTAAGGATACACAGTCTCCTAATATTTAAAGCATTAATGGTTAACGGTCTTTTCATTTTCTTATGTACTTCTTGTTTAGTTTAATATTTTTTTGGTGTAATAATTTTTCTGTTTATTCAATTTGGACGAAAGTTATCCCTGTGTAAATGTATATGATAATCTCTGAACATTGAACTGTGAATATATGAATAAGATCTTTGTTGGAGAGAGAAAAAAAGAGGCGTACGTTTAGGTAAACTGTGAATTGTTTCTGTGCGCGAAGAAGCAGTAAAATGGAAGGAAATTAAAATAAAAACCAAGTGGAGTTTTTATTTGTTTATTTTTTTATGAAGAATAATAAAGAAGTGTTAATCTTTAATAATAACACGAAAGGTTAGTAAAGTAAAAATATTATACGTGGCGTCCCGGACAGAGACGAGGAGCTATATAAAACCAGTAAAAATATTATACTATTATACCTTTAACACATAATCGACTAACTGGCGCTAATCGTCTCTCAGCCTATCAGAATGCCACAAAATACAAACTCGACAAGTAAAGAAAAAAAATCAGCTTCAAATTATCAGCAGCAGCCGCAATTGTAGAGAACGTTTGTTACAAGTCGAAATGGGCGTACATCAACGTTGGCTGTATCTCTTGTGCGTCGATATTTACTGCAAGTCGTAAAGGAGACGCAGCGAACTACCTCTTCAGGTCTTTTAACAGCAATCGTTCAAATGCACTTCGGGAGTACAAACTTTACAGCCCAGAAAGATTTATTCCTCTAATGATCGTTCCCCGGCTATTTTGTGGAGAAATTGACAGTGTTTATACAGTTTGGTGTTATATGACATTCTTTAAATATTTAATTACAGTTTATGTTTTTTGTAGTCACATGGAGGATTAAACGTTATGTATACTGGGGTCTAGAACGTCCTGAAGATGTATTGAAATATTACGGTTTATTGCCACAACCACTACTACATCAAGTCATTAATGCTGATACATTAATGCCAAATAGACAATGACATTATTTACACTTTTAACGTACATTAATCCACTAATCTAATAACCTACACTTGATGGTAACCTCCATTACTTAATAACAGAGGGTTAGTGGTTGCCCTGGAGGTAGTTACTGCTTCCAGGCATCTTTCTTGCGAATTTAACTGTGGTGATTTTCTCTTGTTTTTTCTTCAGTAATCGAAGAGTATATACGTGTTACTATTTCGTGTGGATAAATGATAGAGGAGGAAAAGATTGATCCCAAGCGCCAACCTGTCCAGGCTTAAAGACCCCATCAGACACACGAACCAGCATCAACTTTGTCGTGTGCGCAATGAAGGGAGGTTTGGGCTTTAACCCAGGACTCTTCTACCCCACCGGCCAAGCCCTGATGGCAAAAATTACTTCCGCGACTACGAATCGAAACAGTTAACCCCGTGCCATGCGCCGAACTCCATGAAGGCGCCACGTAGTGGAGAGGGCAACCTTTGCATATATACATATTTCTTACGGAAACTGTGTTACATTTATGTAGCAGAGTTTATAGCTTTCTAAAATTACCCATTATCAGGAAATTAGTGTTAAGTTTAGCGTAGATAATATCTTCCAGTTTATACTGTAGTGTATCTCCACACTACATGGAAATATTTTCCATATGCTAGCCTCCTAACTCGCACAGGTGGACATAAAACAAAGGGGCGACAGCGCTGCTGTGGTATGCGACCTTGAGGCAGGTAGCCCAGGAGCCGTTAGGGTGAGTGGAGAGACAGTAGACTGCCAGCTGGTTGGTTGAGTGCGTCACCAGCAGTCAAAAGAATACGATGTGTGGCGACAACGTTAGCACGGTCTGTGGTGGTGCTCTATGCTACATGTCGTCATCGGGGTGGATGACGCTGTCCGACGGCCACCAGATGGATCATAGCCTGGGATTACTGCGGGCAGCAGAATTGGTGCCTTCTGCAAAACCTCTGAGGACTGATAGATATTGAACCTATTGTATTACAAGTTGATTGTTTAATTATAATTGAAAAGTAAATTTGTAATAAATGTTAATGTCAAACGCATGTGATACGGTGTTGACAATATGTGAAGTGAGATCCGAATTCCCCTTCTCAGAAATATAAGTCGATAATAATATTTTTGTTGATCAAATAATTAAATTAAAAGATAATTTAACTGATAAAAAGAGGGAGTACAAGTTGTACGCTTCAATACGTTCTGTATAATTTGAAGTATCAAAAAATATGGAACGATAATTTTCTCTATAAGAGTGGAGGCTATCTCGGGGCTGTATATACATAAAATTTTCTCGGTAATGTATTCGCGTGAGTAAGTTAGCACACAACGACGTTTCGGCGGTTACCGTCTCTGCCGCCATTGTTAACTGATTGAGTCACTTAACAATGGCGCCAGAGAATATGGCCTCCAAGACGTCGTGTTCTAGTTTCCCGAGAAAATTACATGTATAATTTTCTTTTTGATATGTAAATAAAAGCGATGCTATACTTTGATTTTCTCAAAATCAGATAAAAACTTCGGAAACATGACACCCTAATAATGATGGGCCTTCTTTTGATTTTTATCCATCTAGTACGGCCCGCAAAAGAAAAAGATGATACCCTGATAATCGGTCTTCTTTATCCATTTAGTGCAGCTTGTTAAACGATGTTTTTCATCCGACTAGGGCAGCTCGTTAAAAAAAAAAAAAAAAAAAAAAAAAAAAAAAAAAAAAAAATGTTTTCACATACGCGTTTCGATTTGTTAAATCATCTTTGGTGCCCTAAAAAAATTTAAGTGAAAAGCAGCTAAGAAAAGGATTTAACCCTTTGACTGCTGACGGCTGATCGTGTACCTGCCGCGCTGTGGCCGGCTACCTGCGCTAAGTGATTATCCCTGGGGACGGAGCCGTCCCAGCTGCTCCGCCCACCCTGTGCTGAATGTTTCTGGCGAAGCACTGTGACCTCTCACGACTGATACAGAATAAATGCTCTCACTACATAGTTTCTCTGCAAATAAATTACTACAGAATAAAACTGAATCATTAACCCTATTTTTCATAACTAATAATTATTTCTTGCTTGAATTTTTCTCTCGATTTTTGCAGCTTTTGTCGAAAGCGTGGTGATTCTTAAATTTACGTCAATAGTTTACAGTTCTTTCTTGGCAGTTTCTGTAGGTCCCTTACTGTATAAGAGTGTTATTGTTGATTCGAAAAAAAATGCTAGAAATATTCTATTCCACACTTACATACCACGTTCAGACCACGACTGTAAAATTAGAGATATTCGAACTCATACAGAGAGTTAAAGCCATCCGATTTTTCCTCGCGCTATTCACGAATACCATAGAAAGAGACCTTAAAATGATAATTGTTCAAGCAGCCTCCCCCACACACCGAAATTTGGTTTCCGGAATATCTTTGTAGATGTAGACACCCAAAATATCTCGATGTTGACTGAATGTTTGCTGCGCTTTGTAATTACCCGATTATACGTAATATTGTTTCTTTGATGAAATTTGTTCCACATAAGTACTCAACAGATTTTTCATTTCTAAGCTATGAAGTGTCTGTCCATTAATTACGTGATGTGAAATAGAGGGGGGGGGGGGGGCGGGTTGCGGCGAAATTGCACGAAACCTCACCAGAGTAACAAAAAGCGGTATCTGGACATAAGTTCACTAAAAATTGGAGTATTTAGAAAGACATCTCTGGTCCAATATTCCCTAATTTTCAATTTTTTTCACGCTAGGCATCAGAAGAAAAATAGCTCTGAAACAATACATTTCATCATATCCAGTATCTCTCCACTTTGATATTCGAGAAAGCTCTGATTCTGGAGTATTCTTCACAGTGGTTATACAAAACCGATTCTTTTCATCAGCTATATATTTCGTCAGTTCTTCTGTAAGAAATAACATGAAAACTGACAGAATACTTGACACATTCCCTATTTGACACGCATTTCCCAATAGTGTAAGGTGTAACATCAAATGCGTGACTAACTGGACGAAAGTGATTTTCTAGTTAGATTTATCGCTAAGACGTAATTTCTTCGTAGCCGTTTCACTATCACTTTCTGATTCTTCAGAACAACTAACTTGTTGAAACATGAGACTGCATTGTCAACCCTCCTGACGAGTATGTTTTAGGAATACAGCTTTCCGATTTTGTGGAAAAGCTATCACTTCCATCAAAATGAAGTAGTTCATCCTCAGTGTCGCTCATCGTAAGAATCTCCATGATTTATTACTCAATGCACCCACGACGTCTTTCAATTTTCTTTATAAAATACAGGACACAAAGAACACTGATTTAATTTTCGTTGGACAGTGAACTGTAGAGCGAAGCCTAGGCTCCCAGCAGACAAACATTCGTACAATAAGCTAGCGACCAAAACTGCGAAAGGCTATTGAGAAATGTGGCGAGAAGTCCGCTGTACGACGCAGGTAGCGGCGCGTCTATATTCGTCATCAGCACACAGGTAGCGGCAGCCGGGTGCGGCTTATCTCGTCATCAGCACTCAAGGGAAATCCGATGGCTGCGGCTATACCCGTCATCAGCACTCGGGGCCCGCAAGCAGCATGCGTGTATAGACGTCAACAGCAGTCAAAGGGTTAAACATCAGCACGGTACTATAACGGCCCTCACACCCAGACCTCTATGAAGCTGGGAGTTGAATGATTATGGGTTTGCATATTTTCCTTTTAATTAATTGTGAATTTGTGTAAATTTTACGGAGAGAAACTATGTAAATACTATTTTAATATGTTCACGGACAGTGTTATGCATGAAACATTGATTAAAAGATTGTAATAGACTACTAAGTGTTGATGTGAGCTATGATGTTTGGAGGACAATTTGCGCTGGTTTGGAATGGTTTATGTAGATAATTTTGTGTGTTAATACATGCAAATACCTTTAATTTTGATTTCCGTATGTTTGGTGATGGTCGTGGATGATTTTGTATTAATTCCACTTTTTTTTCGTATCGATTTAATTGTTAAAGTATTGTTAGTTAGAATTCAAGAAACGTTGTTCGAAACTTTTTTTTAACAATTCTTGATGTTTCTAAAGTGTCTACTTAAGCGCGCAGAGATGGGGAGCAGTAGATCTGGGAAGTGTGAGAGCTTAATCGCTGTAACGTTTGTTTATATTTGTACTTAATATCTTTGGATGGAGTGGATGCCTTGCTGTGCAATGCAAATATAAGAGCGCACGGGAAAAATAAACAAGTGGACAGTGATTATCTTCGAGTAATTATTCCATACTACCAAATATCTGACAGCGCTCTTCAAACGATATCTTACGTCCTGGTTTGTGGCTGACAAGGTGCTGGGGAGATTAAATCAATATATCAAACATAGACGACATGTTATTTATTTCGCTGGACGCCGTCATCATCTCCCGACTGTTAGCTGTTTCTCTCTGTCCCCCTCCTACAGGCCGACAGCAGACTGATGTCGGAGCATTCAGACGCCGCCGCCGCTGCTGCACTCCGGCGGTGATGAGTGCGCGGACAGACAATCGGACCGGAAAAATGGCGCTGCCATTGTTGTGTGCGGCTGTTGGGGGCGGCTAATCTGGCGCCGCCGGCTGGTCGGCCGGGGGCGGCAGATAGGCCCCCGGCTTCTAATTAACTCTGCGCATTCCGTCTGGTGAATGCGATGTCGCCGCCATTGTGCCCGCCACCTAATTGAGAGCGGTGCGGGGAAGGTTCGCCGTGTTTTTGGACTCTGGAATGCCGCCTCGCCTCTGATTAATAATGAACAGTGCTGGTAACGGATACCTGCCGTGGCGTAGGAGGAACAGGCATCATCGAACTTACACGCGTAACTTGCATGAACTTATCACTGGAAGGTTTTAAGTGTTTACAAAATGCCACACTGGCTTTTCTTGATGTTGTTGTTTTTATTCTGTCCAATGGTTTGATACAGTCCTCTATCTTTACCAATCCTATCAATAGAAGCGGGTGAGCTGTACCTCTCTGGCATCGTATTCTGGAGGACACGGTTTCGAATCCCCGTCCGCTCATCCAGAATTAGGTTTTTTATGGTTTCAATGGAGGCGAATGTCAGAATGGTTCCTCCAGAGACTTTGACCAAATTCCTTTCGGTACCTTGCACCCAGGTCCTCTTGCGCCTCTAATGACCTAAACGTCGACAAGCCGTAAAAATATAATAATCTTAAGCAGATCAGCTTAATATCAACAAATTTTTCAAGCAACATACCCATCAACGCCTTCGTCTTCCTCTATGTCTTTTCTTCCTCTATAATACCTTTCTTCAACTGACAGATTCCACATGGCTTTCCAGAAACTTCTTTCTTCCTCCATCAATTCTAAAACACTTTTGTTTCGTACCTTATCGTTACACTTAACTTCCTACATCCTGCCATATCAAGAAATTTCAAATGGTGTAAGTTTCCTTTTTTCTCATATTTCCTAAGTGCTATGCTCTACACATACAGCTTTAGAAACTTCCCTCCCAGTCCTAGGTTAGTGTTTCCAACAAACCGAGATTTCTATTTTTCGAGTATACTCTTCTCGCTGATGTTATTCCGGATTCACGACCCTTTTTTTTGCATCTGCGCTTCACCTCGTCGGGGAGAAGCAACAGGAAGGAATTCGGCTATCGCCTTTTGAAGGAACTAACAGCGTAACCACTAACTCACCACGCTCGGTTCATTACTTGTAATTTTCCTTCCTAAATAACAGAAGGCACCTTCTATTACATCTCATTCTATTTTTATGTTTATTCTACTGTTATTGGTATAATTTCAGATACATTTCATAACTTTAATATTACATTGCAATAAATTTAGAACAGATTCTCCAATTTTACTTCCTTATGCAACTATCTCTCTAAACGTCGGTCGTTGATTATTTTCGTACCATAAAACTATCTTTTTTTTTTTTTTTTTTTTTTTTTTTTTTTTTTTGAGAGGTCGTGTCTTCTTGATGCAACTTACTGTGAACACTGTAATTATTTCGGGACCAGGCGGAGAAATAAAAACAGGCGAAAGGATTGACTAGAGGCAAGTGGCGGATGGTCAAGTCATTCAGGAGGGCGCGGCTTCGAATCCCCGTCCAGCTACCCAGATTTCGGTTTTTCATGGATTCGCTAAATCACTTCGGGTAAATACCGGGATAGTTGCTTCAAAAGGGCATGGCCAAATTTCTTCCCACTTTTGCCCCCTATCCCATCCAGGCTGTAATGACGCGAATGTGAACAAAACGTAAAGTCCAAACCAAAAAAAATATTATCGCGAATGAGGGAATCCAAAATCTGGATGGCTAGAGCGATATAGAACCTGCGTTCTCTGAAATGTCTGGTCTGAGTATGGCTGCTCACCTATCAGATTCGGTGACGAATTCCTTTTTTTTTTCGCTTATGGTTTTACCCCTCATCGACGTCGAAGTCATTAGGAGCGGGAGAGGACTGGGGGAAAGGAACCGGAAGGAAATGACCTTTTGAAGGAACTATCCCTGCGTTGGCTTTGAGTGATTTGGGGTAACCATGGAAACCCAAAATCTGGATGGCCGGATGGGGATTCGAACCCGCGTCCTCCCGAATGCGAGGCCAGAGAGTTACCACTCACCCACCACGCTCAGTGGCGAATTACAGCACGCTTTACTAATATCTGAAATTTCACGAGAAGAAAATTTCAAGGGTAGGTTAGCTCAAAATACCGACAAAAATCTTTATTAATTCATATCTGTGTGACAAGCAGAGGCGTTTGCAATACGTTTCTAATGTAACAAACAAAAAACAAACAAAAAACAAAAAAAAACAAAAACATAAAAATAAAAATTAACGAATGCTGAAATTTTAATAATCTGTATTTTTGCTTCATCCGGAATCTGGCTTCATTCCATGTTTTCTTCAGGTTTCAGTTATATTTACTGATGAAATTATTGTAAAAAGGAAATATAGAGGATTTAAGTTCTCAGAATTCTGTAGGTAGAATTTTAAAGGTAGAATTATAAAGATGACGTTCAGTGTAGAGGTGTATTAGATAGACAAAAGCTGCTATTGTTTTCGATCACCTGAAACATATTTCTTCAGTACTGACTTGTGTCATGATGCTTGATGTATATTATTTGATAGTGGCGACGCAGAATCACGCAGGTACTTTGTCTACACACTGCTCTAGACATTATTGTTATATCCACAACATACTTCAGGCAAAGTATCAGAAGCATTATTCTTAATTATCTGCCGCGTTTATAAGATTGTCATGTATCTCAAAATAAGAATTCGTTTATTTATGGATGTTTCTCTGGAAGCCAACCGAGTAATACTATTATTTATGCACAATATCTTGGTGACATAAAAGCTCCGTCGCCATCTTGAAGGGTAGGTGTAGATTTTTCAACAACGCCCTCTATCCAAACTTCAAGTATTACGATTACACCTGAAGAAATACACAGCGCCGCGAAAAGATTCCTTCATTTACAAGAATTCGCTATTCATTTGTTTTAACATCTTAATATTAATGGGTTGGGATTTTTAATTTAAGTGAAAAAAAAGGAAAGAGTAAAGGCAAGCAACAGTTCATTAATTCTTTCCATTCCTCACTTCATGTGTTACTGGCAGTAACTGACTATGCTGTAGCGATCGATAACCTCTAAAGAACCTTGCCTGATGCCATCATATTCCGGTCTTATACTAGTTTCTCGCTGATGTTTACTGGATACGACGCATTTTCTACTAATATGCGTGTCTTTATTGTAGACAGCAAAATTTCTTATTTCTAACAATGCATCGATTTCCGTCTCTTAACCATTAAAGCATCCATAGCATCAAACAAGTAGAAATTATTGCAAATGTATAGTTGCTTTCAAATCTATAGTTATTTTTTAAAGCAGTAAATATATCGCTAAACAAAAAGAAACTTTGCACCTTTAAGAATCAATCATATAATTATATTTTGGCTGAAGTGAATGGACATACTACATGACAGACAGAGAAAACCGCCGGCAATAGTACTGATGTTATTATGAAAGAGAAAGGATTTAGAAATGTTTAATGACAAATTGTATTTAAGGAAACGTACGAAGCAACTCAGGATAAGGAGAGGTGAGAGTGGCCAGTAGCAAGGAACAACAAGAAGTTACGACAACGCTATCCACAGTTGAAGAGAAAATTGTTGTTGAAAAAGGCGAGAAAAAGAGGATGGCGGAATATATGCAGCATAGTAATTCCTGTACAAACAGTTGTGTTCGGCCAAGCCTGATGATTATTATAATGTGAAAAGATGGATAAACAGTTTAAGAGTTTGATAAATGGAATGTTTGTTAGTAAAGAATTTTTTAAATTTGGTGCGAGGTACAATCACTATTAATAGCTAAAAGGGAGAGAACATATTATATAAAAATCAGAAGAAAAAGTATACTTACTTGCAGGTGGATTACAAACAAATGCAGATATATATAAAAATTTGAGTTTCCTCAGTAAAGATGGTGTTCTATTTCAAGAGTACATTTAGCAAATATTTTATTGTATATATTCTCTCCAAGGCTTCAATAGTTTTAGTATAAATGTTTATAAAAAAAGCGTGCATAATTAGACCTTGGAAATTTAGATTTGAATGTAAATATGTTGGTGCCCTGGCTTTGAAAGGCTGACGGGATTGCCCAACCAAACTGATAAATGCACACGACATGACAACAACAAAAAAAAGCCATGTCAAAAAAAAATAAAAAAATCATTCATCCTGGAACCGTTAACAACACTGTAGTAATGCTAGCCAGATGACACTGTGCAGTGTAATGCTTAGTTTTAGCGTTTTAATCACCTCTGCTTAATCTTGAAAACCACATGGCAATTCGTCGTTTGTATTCTCGGTCATATCGTTCACGATTTATGGTCTCCAGCGGCATTATTTTGATGAGCTGTTAGGCGTATTTCTAATGAGCGTTATTGTTGATACACTGCCAAAAGGAAGAATAAAGAAAGTTCTCTTCGCTTTTTACTGTACTTATCACCGATTTAACTGTATAATTAGACGACAAGAAAGCATAATTATTAGTTTCAGCTTTGTCAGTAAACTTATTCACATAAAGTATCACATAAATTATCCATGGAACTTGCAACCTTAACTGATTCGTCAAATTCACGATGACGCAATAGTTATCTTGAAACTGAGAAATTACAACAAACAATTCTAATCTACTAAATAATTAACAGTGTCATATGTAAATGTAATTGTTATAATTAATGAATTTACTGTATTATTCTTTGACAGTGCATCTCCTAGAGCTCCGCAAAGGGAACGGCAGCTGGTCGGCAGGGAAAATATTAAAACTTAATTCCAGCTGAATTAAAGCTATCATAATAAAAACTACTATTAAATTCCTTTCACCAACAATGGACAATAGTCGAACTTTAAAAAGGTTATAAGAGAATGTGGGCCTATTAATGAAAGTTTGTAGAGGTCATGAATATTTCAGCGACCAGGTAAAAATCTGGTATGTCCGGGATATAATTGCATCTTTCTATAATAAAATGCGTTTCCAGTCGTCATCAAAGATAACAGCGTTTTTTTTTTTTTTTTTTAAAAGAATTAATTTAAGTGTTATGAGGGCCTTTCAAGGAACTACAGTAAGTGCCGCTAATAATTGTTAAGATAGGTAAAAGAATAAGGTCCATTTAAGTTAGTGGTCGATATAATTATTTTTAATATTTTACGGGTCCTCGGGTTAAATAAGGTTATGTATACATTTATTTTGTTATGCAATTATTTTGCTGAAAATTGACTGATTTCCACAATACTATACTCTTGTAACTGCTGGGTTGCATGGATAATTATTGGATTATATTACTGTTGCTCTTTTGGAACGTCCATAAACTACGTAGCTCCATTTGGCCTATTTTGAACTCCTCTCCCAACGCGTGGCTTTGGCCTCGCCTAACCCCCCCCCCCCCCCACCATCCAACCCTCGTGGCACGTAATTTTTGACCCTGCTAATTCCAGAAGACAAATCGTATTCTTTTAATAGGGTATCGTTAAGATTATTGCTTGATTTACTTTTCTGTAATTATAAATCTTATGAATGAAATGTTGACACTGGCCACTTAAATATTGGAAAAACCTTCTTTGCAAGTACAGTCAGAGACCTTTTTCTTCCTGGGAAGTCACTAGAAACGTTCTCCTTTTCTCAATCATCATTTGTTCATTAACTGATAATATAGAACGAACTACACCTGCCACGTAAAAAAATGAGAAGGGCGGCATTTTTGTTGTCTTTTGCTGCAGTTCTGTCACCCTTCTTTCTATATTACCAGGTAATGAGCCATTCATCTACTTAAAAGGGATAATGTTGACTGTACAGCGGTACTTCACACAACACTTTCAACTTGAAACAATACTTAAACGAGCATTTTAAGTTGCACTGACATTCACCTTACGGAACAAAATTATTTTTTTAAATAGAGGACCAGTGTTTTCGCACGAGGGCGCTCCTAATCAAAACAGCTTTATTTCAAACCATCGAGTGAATACGAACTGTCCCTGCTTTTTAATATCACGGGTGACGTCTGTAAGCGAATTTGAATCTAGGTACGGCGACTCTAATGTTCGTCGGATCGTAATGCGCCGTCGCGTGTCTGTTAGCTCAAATGCGCCGGCCACGTGCAACCCAACGCTATGACTTCAAGTCACACGCATGCGTAGCACTGTCAGTATATAGGATATCTGAAATACATACGGAGATAATTAAATGAAGGAAAGAAATATCCACATACTGTTGTAGTTCTGTACCTTATTTTAACTATGACAAATAATATAAATGAAAACCTACGTGGCTTGGCTCGGAAGTCCCCCTTCTCCCCCTCCCCCTCCAAGGTAGCATTCTACCCAGCCCTCCCCTCCCTTATTTGTAGACAGATCCACGTAATTTATAGATGCCCCTTCTTGCTGTTTGTCAGCAAAGAAATTTTCATGAATTTGGAAATGTATTTGACAGTGGCTGGCCTTTAAAACAGTCACGCCTGGAACGTGATCCATAAGTGTCCCATTCCGGTGGGATTAGTGAGTGTAGACCACACGCTTGGCACTTGCCGCAAACTTCAAGCCTCCACAAACGCTTGCTTAATTTTGTGGAGTCAAACATCGACATCCACACGCTTGCTAGTGCGCTTGCATGTTTTGGAGAAGCAAGCATGACGGACGTCGACTCTGTGTCGGCCGTAAGTTTTGGCACAAACTGTTTTTATCATAATTTTTTTTTTTTTTTAAAATGAAAAAACCCAATGAAGATGGCAAAGAAGATGGCGGATGTTAAAAATCCATATCAACCGTTCCAGGTAATTATTATATTCTAATTTCATTCATGTAACTAGAATTACTGTATAGTTTCATGTATCAATTTCATTTAATGTAAGTATATGAAATTATTGTTTATAATTAAAATTGTATAATAATTATTGTTTTAACGGTATTGTAATGTCTATATCAATTATTCTTTGATTACAGAGAATTTATGGAGGAAAAATTTAATGACCTTCTTTATGAACCATCTGGACAGTATGATAACATCTACCACACGAGCTTTGCTGATTTTGAATATTAGCATACGACGAATGTAAAATATCCTTGTTGGACCAGTTACTTCAATTTTCCTGCAGCGCTTCTATCACAACAAACAGGAACGCACGTCTGTCCGCCGTCAGTGCACAAACGTGTAGACGTTTCGCAAACGCTTGCCGCAACTTCCTCTGTTTTGTGCCAGAAAAGCGACACTCGATCGGATCAGCCACAAGTGCTAGCTAACCTACACAAGCCAAGGCAAAAGCCCTATCCACACATTTCATTTTGTAACGGCTTGGTGAGGTTTGGCAAGCGTGTGATCCCGCCTTATGTGATCTCTGGTCTGCTGCAGCAGAGACTGGCAGGTAGGCAACCAGCGCCCCCGTCGCCGCCGCATTGCCTTCCAGTCCGCTGTTGGCGACTCTCGGACAAGAGGCCTCGCCAACTGGAATTGAGTTTGTCCAGTTGCGCCGAGAGTTGGCTGCTGCGAGTGGAACGGATTATCTGCGCAAACTGCAGCTCACAACCTCCTCACGTCTCACTGGCGGAACGTCAAACAGGATCCTCCAATGACTGAGCGGCTTTAACAAAACTCACCGACAACACTAGTTACTACAATGTACACTGATCAGCCAAAACATTATGACCTACTTACTTGCATGTCAGTTCACCTTCGAACGCAAAACAGCAGCGGTTTGGCGTAGCATGTATTCCACAAGTACTAGGTATGCTTCCAGAGGTATCTGACACCAGATTTCTACGATCAGGTCACGAAATTCTCTTAAATTACGGGCCAGCGGATTGTGCGAGTGGCTTCTGGGATTTAGCATCTCGGAAACTGAGAGGCTGATCGGTTGTTCCCGTGCTATTGTAGTGAGCATCTATGGAAAGTGTTTGAAGGACGGAGAAACCACGAGTGGGCGTAAATGTGGTGGACACCCACGCCACATCACAGAACGTGGAGGTCGGAGGCTTGCCCGCCCTGTAAAGCAGGATAGGGGGTTATCTGTGGCAGATCTGACGGAAGAGTACAATTCTGGTGCTTCCAGAAATATTTTAGAGCACTAGAATCACGATTCTGCCACAGATCATCCTCTATCCTACTTTACAGAACGGGAAGCCTCCAATCTTCACGTTCTGTGTTGTGGCGTGGGTGTGCACCACATTATCGCCTACTCGTGGTTTCACCGTCCTTCAAACATTTTCCATAGATGCTCACTACAGTAGCACGCAAACAGCCGACCAGCTGCCCCGTTCCCGAGATGATAATAATCATCTGATTTACTGGAGTTCTGAAAAAAAGTGTCCTTTTTTTTTAGCTAAACATCTTTTTTTATGGATTTACGTCGACGTCAAGGTCGTTAGAGGCGGAAAAGGAATGGTGATATGGAACGGGAAGAAATTCGGTCATACTTTTTAAGGGATTCATCCCGGTGTGACTTGGGTAAACAACGTAAAACATAAATCTGGCTGTCCAGACGGGGATTGGATCCCGCGTTCTCCCGGATGCGAGCGTATATAATCTTCAAAAGCAGCAAACTAAAGATCCTCTATCAAAATGTTTGAATTGCCCCGTTAATTTCAAGATTTCTGGCAGCTTTTGCCGAAAAACCCCAAAAAATTACCATTCACCACTTTAATTTCGGAAACCACTAATCCGAAAGTTTTTTCAAATAGTAATGTTAACAACTGGTTTTATCAGAAAGACTTAATTTGTGGTTTTGGCAAATTTGACACTTCAGCAGACAGATAAATTCATTCAATTGAGAATTTCATGAATAGGATGATAAATAAGTCATGAAAATACTGTTTTTAAACATTTTAAAAATTCACGATGTTTCAAACATCCACAATATTTTTGTAACTATATTTTAGTCGTCTTTGACTTGTGTATGCCATTTTAAAGACAATTTCGCAAAACATATAATTATTTCAGTATTAATTTTGTTCCTGATTTTCTGTATTTACAAGTAAAACATATTTACATATAGATCCCCAATCCTGCCACTATGTAGAATCGATTATCAGTTTATTCACACCATCAAATCTCGATGAAGTTTTTACTACATTGGTACTCTGAGTAGAACTGAACAGTTCTGAAAATTATTGGTGATGAAAGTCATTATGTTTACGAGGAATAGCTTACAAATTCTAATTACATCAAACTAAGCCTGGTCCTAAATACAGAGGTTGTTCCGGACTCTCGAAGGAGGTATTCTAAGCGTGGCAGGACGGACAGTCCCTTTCCTCCTTAGCTAACCTAACAGGGTAATCATACCGAGTGAAGGGGACCTACAGTTTAATGTGGAATCCGAATCACAGAAGCATTCTGGCGCACTTCACATTACTCAACAAGCTGTGCCGGAGGTGAAGGTCGTGTTAACGGCCTTTCAAAATCCCCACCGAGACAGGGATCGCCAGTAAGACGCCTTAACGTCAACATTTAATTATTTTCGCGGCTGTAAATTCATACCTCATTCCTTTATTCGGGTGTTAAGTCTCCTATTGTTGATGGTTCCCGGAAGTTTCGGGCGAAACGTTCGCACAATAAATCATCAGAAAAATACGGGTCAACATCCAACTAATGGAATAGATCTACAATTATTTATGGTTTCCCGATTCGTTGAGTTACTAGAGGAACCTCGCTATTTTGCAGACCCACATAATGTCACTTGACCTTATGCCGACTTAAAGAGTTATGAGGGCATAAAAAATTTAGAATATTTTGTAAGTGCTATATTTTACCATGCTTGCGCTGATAATATATTACGTGCAAAAAACATCAGTTTTGAAATAAATATTAAAAGAATTTCATTTTATAAAATTGCTTAGTAGAGCAGCTCTACTTTCGAAGCGATAGTTACAACAAAACTGCACGTAAAAACAAATACTACCCGTAAAAACGAATACGAATCTTTTGAAGCACTATCGCCACACTTTGGTCTCTTACGGTTTTAAAGCCGTATTTTCAGTAACCTGTGATTACACGAATGAAATAATAGGCAGTCGGTAATCAACAGACTAATCGCTCGACCAGACCTCTGATCAGAACAGCGTGAAGCTCGTTTATCTGATGTGACATGCAACTTGTGTCCCGCGTTTCGTTTGTAATCAGCTGTCATAATATCAGCTAATTAGTATTTCCGGTCATTACTGCAGACGAGAGTTCATTAATTTCGAGAGCGGATATTAGCTGTTGGCGAGGCCGAGTTTTTTCCATTTATTTTACGTGACGTCATCAACGCCAATAAAATAAATTTCCGATAGCTATTCCGAAATTATCTGAATGGTTTTCTGATAGCTCTCCTACGACGTTTAAATTAATATTTTAGCAACAAAAATTCCTTCTCTAGAGTTTATTACAGGTTTACCGTTTAGGGTGGTGGAAGAATACGTTTCCCTATTTGTGTTTTTCATCCCATGTGGATGTAGTCCATGAAATAAGGCAAGTTTGTATTTAAGAAAGTCCGTGTCTTCGACTTTTGAAATAATTATACGATAGTGAAATCGTCCCTGCCTGTGTTTAATAACTACGTATATTGATACTTCTGAGTTCTTCAAGCTCAAGAGATTTTACTCACCCTAAGGATGAATTAAAACACAGATCAAGTTCGTGTTTGATAGGATCAGGTCAAACTATCATAATCTTTGACTCTAAAAACTGGAACTTTTCTAGGCCCGTGACGATACGCAAAAAAAAAAAAAAAAAACGGTAACGAGCTTACACTAGTTAATAATAACACCGTGAAATATGATTTCAAATGTCAGAATTTTATCACGAAAGTCAGTCTTCTATTCATATTATGATTGATATCCCATCTCTTTCTTGGTAATTTTTTTCTGGATCGGATGAAGATTTTTTGGTAATATTTCTTTGTTCATCCCTTGAACATATTTAAGCTTAGTTTGTTTTTCTGTATTTTTTAGCTGTTCGAAAATTTCTGTCTTGTAGACTGATTAAATACATTTAATCTGATTGAAACTATATCCGAGTTTGAATAACTTCATTGGCTGGCATCAAGTTTCAAAAAAAAATTTCGGTTTTCAGTATCGTGACTGGTAATCCTCCTGTAACAAATTAACCGGTCATGCAAGTCTTGAAATGTCACCCGCCATCCTCTCTTTTTTCCGTAAAACTCTTCCACAATTTCTTCACTGACCCTTTATATTCAGACCACGTTCATTTCGTACTTTATCTGTCCACATAAATTTCGTCATTACTTCTACAGTAACACTATTTCAAATGCTTCAATTTTTAATGTTTCTGGTACTCCTTAATGTCCATGTTTCACTACTACTAAGTGCTATGCTCCATTTCAAAAGTTCTTACAAAATACCAGAACAATATCTGTAACTAAATAATTTCTCTTCTTCAGAAAGGCTCTTTTGGTTAGGACTTTTCAGTTTTTAACATCATTTTTGCTTCGGCCATCAGTTTTAATTTTATTTCCTAAGTAACAGATTTTACTTACTTATGATATTGTTTCCAATCCTATTTTTATATTTAATCTACAATTATTATTGCCATCATTTCTGCTACATTTCATAATTTTTGTCTTACTTTTGTTTATATTTAGACCAAGAGCTTCCTTCAGTATTTTCTTGATACCATTCAACAATTTCTCAATATCCTGCCAGTTCTCTTAATAGGACAATGTCAGTAAATCGTAGCATTCTGATATACTGGCTTGGGAGAAGAGATTATAACAGGGGTTCGAGCCAAAAGAGGGTCTACCACCTGGGTCTGAACAACCCTGGCCCATATGGAAGTCGCTAAACAGGCTTCGAGTTGGGTTTGGCCGCTGCAAAGATACATTTGCCACTTGGGGATACCTGAGAGAACAGCCAGATACCACATGTTCGTGCGGGGAGAGAGAAATCGTGGTACATCTGCTGTCTTGTCCACAAATTGGAATAAAATCTCAATTTGACCTCCAATCAGCTACTGAAAAAGTAATCGCATTGGCAGATAAACTAACCACACATTTAATGCTATCATCGACACGAGAAGAAGAAGAAGCATTCCGATTTTCTCTCCTTGAATACTTATCCCACATTCGAATTTTTAAGCCAACACGTAAAATCAGAATCGACTTCCACCTGCATGTAGAAATTTCGTGAGATACATGTGAGCTCTTCCAGGTTTTTAGACATACAGTATTTTTATCTTATTCCTATCATTCCTCCGGTGCCATTCTCTGCCATTTATTCATTGGCAGAATACTACGGAGTTTTTGTCCTGCGACATTTACTCCAAGAGCAGTTGAAATGTCATAGCTTCACATTTGGTGTATCTTTGTGGTTGGCATTTATCTTGTTTAAACCTTGATGTTACAGTATGTCTTCTTTATCTTGATTATTCGTGATGTCTCGTTCATTTCTTACTTTGTCTGTCCACTTAATTTTCAGCATTCTTCTGTACCACCACATTTCAAATGCTTCAATTTTCTTATTCTGGTATTTCTAAAGTACATGCTTCGCTACCATAAAGTGCTGTGCTCCACACATAGAGTTTTAAAAGTTCATTCTAAGTCTTAGATCAATATTTGAAATTAAAAGATTTCTCTTTTCACGAAGGTCCTTTTTGCTAGTGCTATTCTGCTTTTAACATCATTCCTGTTTGCCCCATCGGTTGTAATTTTGCTTCCCAGTAGCAGAATTCACTTACTTCTCTTATTGCATTCGATCCTATTTCTATACTTAATCTACTGTGGTTGGTATCATTTCTGCTACATTTCATCACTTTTGTCTTCCTTTGATTTATATTTAGTCCAGTATCTTCCTTCAGTATTATGTTCATGCCATTCAGTAACTTCTAAATGTCCTCAGTCTGTTCTGCTATTATTCGGAATTGAAATTGATATCCATCATCATGAGTTGTTTAAATCATTTCTGAAAGTGGTGACACCACTGGTTTTCTCGCTGTATTTGCGATATTATTGACCATGTGTTGACAGCAAAATTAGTAAAATTGTTCCTGAGAGTAAATTTGATAGAAGATCTGACTTAAGTCATAACCCTTTGGGTTTTAGATCTCCAAGCAAATGAAGTTACAAGCTACAATTAGTTATAAATAAAAACTACTTTTCCCTTTTCTTATTACGCAATCAAGAATATCGTTTGTCATTCTGGTCCAGACTTCATTTCAACTTAATTCAAACCTGGCAAGAACGTAGGCTTCCCCTACAGAGGGTGGCCGGTTCGAGTCCAGCCATTGACAGATGTGGTTACCACTAAGTGTTGTGTGCCTCTTGGGTTGCCACCCAGTTACATGGTGTAGTAGTTGGTACGATGCTAGTACTTTGAGCTGGCTAACTGGTCACGAAGGACAAAAGCCATAATGTTTTAATTAATTTTTTTATAAACTCTAACCGCACCATTCCTAAAAATGCCTAAAAAAAACGTTCGTTTGCAACATTCCTAGTTAAATATTGGTTATTGTTAATTTGCAAGTTACACAACTAACGTTTAATTTAGCTTATGTCCAATTTAATTTAAATTACTTATACAGTATTTAGTGTTTTGCCTACAAAATCTGATTTTTCTAAACACATATTTTGATGGTATACTTCCCGATTTTGTATATTACTATTGAATTAAGTAAAAGATGTACGCAACGACACCGTTTTCAATGAGCATTTTGTTAGTTACTTGCAAGATTTTTCTCTGTTTTCTTTTACTATATGTAATTAAAATTCTTCTTGTAGAGACATATTTTTACCTACACGTACTAGCTCCTTCTCTAGCACACATATGCATTATAACCGCGCGCATGAGCGCGTGTGTGTGTGGTATTTAACTATAATACTTATTTACATTTAAGACTGTTATCACATTAGATTTTTTTAACTATCTGTTTATTTGTCTTTCAATTTATTTGTAACTTCAGTTCTTTCTTTTTGATAGAGGAGAATGTCCAAATACGGGCTACCACATTTATTTTGGTCCTAGTGATTATCCTGTTCACTCAATATGGATAATTTTGATGTCACTTGCTTCTATAAACAATCATGAAGGTGATATGAGGGTTAAAAACGTCAATAACCAGTTTTAATTTTCAAAAATCAAAGGATTAAAAAAATGTAAAATGACTGATTTTCAAGAAGTGTCCAAATACGGGCTACTTGTATAAAAAGAGAAATTTATCTCCTAATTTTGTTTAATAACTTTATTAACTTGACATTTTACAATTTCCTCATCAGTTTTTTTTTTGCTTGCAGAAGCTACAGAAGTTTACATTTTCCATTCCAGCATATTCAGTCTCTGCCCAACCTTCACACTTGTAGAACTGAATCCACACTTCGAATATGACACATCTGAAAAGAGTCCATCACTGAAAATGCATGGTGCATTGTCGTCACCACGTTTGTCCCTCAGAGAAATCGTCATTGTCCACATCGTCAATGTCGTCATCAATAGGAGGGACCCTATCGTCTTCTTTCGAGTGCAACACTTCTCTGGGATTACCTAATGTGCTTTTTGGTTCGGCTTGGAAATTTTTTATTATTTTTACGTTTCTGAGGCAACTAATTACACTTTCACAATCGTCTGACAATTGTTCAACGCTGTAGGCTTCACAATTTTCTTCAATCATTCACTGTAACGAGATCCAATTATAATGCAAGTCTTGGCGCACTTACGTCCACAATTGATTTTTCTTTGCAATGGTGGGGATCGAAGGTACTTTGCTTTAGTTTGTTTGAGTTAATGTTATAAGGACATCTTCTTTGTCACGATGAATTAATTCCGATAAACTACAAACACGTCTAAGACAAATTATTCGGTGAGTGCTTCTAATAAGTTTTCAGATACTGAGTATTTTTAATGGTGTATTTGCTTTCTTCCTGTCTTTTACATGTTCAAGTGTCAAAGTTATCGTACTTTGTTGTATTAATTACTGCTTAGAGCTCTTTATTTAAAACGTCTGGTGGGATCATCTCGACATTCTTAATTCTAATTCCTAATATTTGAAACGAAATTAATTAATATAACTACCTGATGCACATTTTTCATCCATAATATTATCCTTAGGTAATTTTGTGGTTTGCAGTTTTTGATGTTTAAGTGTAACCTCTTACCTCCATTCTTACCCAATGTTTTACTGTATTCATTTTGCGTACAGCTAATTAATGAAAATTAAAACGTCAAATCTATAAATCCACAGTCATTGAAATTCTGTTGACCTGAGTTTACCGATATTATAAAAACTTTACAAACAGCGCATAGTAACAGAAAAAAATATTACAAATATGGCGAAAAAGTCTCAGAAATTATTGCTTGTAATTAATGCTGCAAATCTAAATTTTGTATGGCTAAAATACTATTGTCCACTCGAAAATCATATGTAATATTTTCGGGATTTTTATTATTATTATTATTATTATTATTGGGCCACTAAGACCATACAGCCAGCTCTATGTGAATCAGTTTCTCCAGTGTATTTTAACTTCTAATTATTGACTACACAGGTTGGACACAACATTAACACACACGGCACTTAAACACCCATGCCCTCGGCCGGACTCGAACCGGCCACCTTCGGCACGTGGAATTAGTACTCTAGCCCCTACGCTACCGAGGCCGGAAGTTCGGGATGTTTTATTTTACCTAACTGCATCTGTAAGAAATCAATTTAGAATCGTCCAATAACAACTGCCAATAGACAGAAAATAAGTCGTATTGTTTATAAGAATCAAGTTTTTCTGTTGTCAATACAGCTCTGAGATGCAATGCAGTCTTTACGAGTGTACCGTATCTGTCGGTCAGCCGACCAGTACAGATGTTTTCGCAGATGAAGAAGACGACGGAGCTAGTCGTCGAAATATCGTGTTACCACAACACAATCCGGCGGTACACCCGTGAGGACTTCACTGCAATTATACGCCACGAAATTCTCCTTTCTTACACTAGTAAGATATTCTAAAAATGTATTTTACGGTTTTATATAGTGTCTACGGATTCATTATGAGTAAATGATGGCACTGAATATGACAATGGAAGAATGTACCCAATGTAAATCGCAAAAAATATTCATTCCCCTGGAACGGAAAGCGATTTCGTTAAGAAACAAGCGAGTGACGAGTAGAGTGGGGACCCTCTCCCCATTTTTTGCCATTAGACTTGATTCGCCCGTTGCTATTATCGCTGATTAACGCGAATTCAATTCCCATCAGCCTTAATAGCGGCACTCGCGTCGAAAGTTAATTTTTCCTGTTACGGACCATAAACTGCATTTCCCGGTTGACAGTGTTTACGAGCAGAAATTATGAACACAATTCGCGTTTTCAACGCCCACAACTCTATGAATTAAATACCTGAACGGACTGTTACTGACGTCAGTCATTAGTTAGATTCCCTTTAAACGGAACTTAATTCAAATTAAAAAGTTATAAATCGTGTGGTTCTTTTCTTAACCACTGGAGTATATAATAATTTTTGAAGCAGTTACAATTTTTTTTCATATTCTGTACCAATAATATTGAAAATGCGAATTTTTCTCTGTATGTTTTTTTACTCAATCACTACGTAACGGCTCGAAAGATTTGTATAAAATCTGGCATGGAGATAGAATGTAGTAAGACGTAGCACATAGGATACTTTTTATCCCGTAAAAAAACATTTTAGGCCTTTTTAGCGGGCTGCAATGGCCAAAGATGTTTCTAACCAGCTCGAGGTTATCAGTGTTATTAAATAGAAATTTTATTTAGTTAACGGTTAGGGATCAAAGGAGATAAATGGCTAGTGATAAAAAAAATAATAAAAAAATACATTATGGAAGTAATGATAGTTTTTACCTTTAAGGGTCGAATTCCAAAAAAATTTCTTCCTTAAAATATGATTTGACCAAAGCAGAGTCCTAAATCTCTAAAACAATACCTCATTTTTTCGGTTAGGTATCAAGATCGGTAAATAGTTCGAGACAAAAAATAAAAATAAAAAATAATAAAAAAAATACGTTATGGAAATGATTATACTTTTGCCTTTTAAGGATCAAATTCCGAAAATTCCTTTCTTAAAATATGATGTGACCAAAGCGGTATCTTTAAAATGATACCTCATTTATCGATTTCGGTTAGGTATGAAGGGATATATATAATGTCTTGTGTAAAAAACAGCTTTTTTAAAATTTATTTTGTTTTCACTGACGTTACGATTTCAGACGCTTGTAAGCAGCTCCAACTATATCGTGATGTAAATTACAATCGAAATATGTACGACAATACAAAATCAGTATTGTAAGCGTTACTTTGTAATTAGTTAAGAAACTAAAATTTTTCACAACACTCCGTCCAACTCGCCATTAACAGGCTAGTAATACAATGAATACGAATTTTCGTATGAATGTTTAGTTCTCAAAGGCACTGTAACTGCAAAAAGATTTGAATGAGATTTGGTACTGAGTTAGAATATGGTATGAATCAAGACATAGGATACTTTTTATCACAGAAAAAATAATAATTTTTCTAGGAGTAGAACGGTAATGTGAACACAACGAGCAAATGAAACACAAGTAGAACGGTATCAACTGTGTATCAGTAGTTGTCGAGTTCCTTAAAAATAATTTAACAAATTGGTTCACTTATTACTAATCACATGGATAAATTAGAGGGAAAAAACCGAATTCTCAATAACATTATCAAGAATTTTTTTTTCTTTTTCCAAATCTTCATGTTTTCGTCGTTTGAATCCGCCACATTTTTGTATGAATTTGATATTTAATATTTGGTCAAAAAGTGGTAAAAGTGATGTCGCCTAAGAACTAGAGACCAGTTCTGAAGTTATTTATGATTGCTCGCTACATGTTACACTTCAGAGTGAGATAACGATTAGTAGACTTCCCAACCATCTTCAGTCAGTGTTTGGCACTTTATATTAAGCAGTTTGGTCACTATGAACATAAGAATATTTAACTTTCTCATACTGTACCCACGACTTACATACCATCCATAATTCTGAAAGTTAGTTAGGAACTCGTGGAGATCCAGGTCATTAGAAACGGTGGTGGAGGTGTTTCCGGGCGCGTCGACGACGTGGTAATTAGAGACGGGAGATGATGTAGGGCATGAAATGGATTAGAATTCGTGACCTCCAAATTGCTCTGCCTGTGCATTACCCACTCGACATTTTAATATTGTCTTACCGACCTCAACAACGAGATGGGACCTTCAAGTATATATTGTTCGTTAAAATAAGATGAAGACTTCTGCATATATATTTATATCTACTCTCTGAAATTCACAAAATTGTGGGTGCCAGAAAGTGCTTTGAAGAAAACTATTTTCATTTCAGTCCCATATATAAGACTGAGAGAAGAGAGTGTGACTCAACATCGACTAGATCAAGCCGTAAGAGGCTCTACCACCTGGGTCTGAACAACCGAAGCACATATGGAAGTCAGTGAACAGACCTTGAGTTAGAGTTGGCCGCTGCAAAGACACGCTCGCTTCATGGGGATACCTGGGAGGACAACCAGGTACCCATGTTCCTGCGGCGAGATCGAAACTATGGTACATTTGTTTTAATTCCCACAATTCGGAATAAATGTATCTCAGTCAGACCACCAATCTGCCAGTGACAAAGCAATCTGATACAGCCATCGACAAGAAAAGAAGAAGTCCCAAGCATTAGGATGGAAGCAGAGGGTTCATATAAGTATCCTTACGACAGCTAATTTTTCTAATCTTTTTTTTTACTTAATTATGGCTTTACGCCTCATCGACGTCTAGGTCATTAGAGGCGGGGTGGGACTGGGGCAAGGAACGGGAAGGAACCCAGTCATGGCCTTTAGAAGAAAGCATCCCGGAATTGGCCTGGAGTGTTTTGGGGAATTCATGGAAAACCCAAATCTGGATGCCCGGACAGGGATTCGAAGGGGCGTCCTCCTGAATGCGAGGCCAGAGCGTTAACCGCTCACCCACGACGCTCGGTTTATAATTTAGTTTCTCCTGTCAGAACCACCTAAATAGGTTGCTGGACAAACTATTTCATCGCACTCGTAAATGATATTAATGCAAAAAAATTTAAGCAAAGCTTACTTTATCTGTCTGCCAGACTATCAAAGTGATGTCTATCAATTCTGTGCCGTCTTCGTAAACGCTATGGCAAGCAGTCACGAATCGAGTGGCTCTTTTGTGTACTTACGGTATAATGTCAATGAATCCCTTGCTACACGGATTTCAAACTGCTCAAGAGTGGCCGAAATGTGGATGCAAGAGAGTTTTTTACGCTTGAACTTTCTTCGCGGTAACTCCTGTGGCTACCCGAAATTTAAAACCATACATATCCTCAGAGGTCCAAGCATGTTTAGACTGTGGGATAGACTAAGGCTGTGAGTGAGTTAATCCTATCTTTCAGATGAGTAAAAATTGTGGTTTATGATTCATATTACTGCAATTTGCAAGGAATAATTTATGTTACGATGATGCACATTTAATGACGCCAAATGATAACCATTTTATTTCAAATTTAAAATGCAGTCAAATATGAGGCTGTCTGTCTGTTTGACTTTTATATTTTAATTACTACTGCACGATGACTGCGCTCACAGTTAAATAACATATTCTGCACCGAGCTGTGTGTTTATGAATGTTTGATGAAGATCGGATACTAATATTGAACAACGTAATGTCAGCGTAGGAGGCAAACATCGCTGTGTCTTACACGGATGTGTGAGTCACATTAGAAATAATTAGTAGGGTCAACCAAATAAAAGAACTGATTAATTTGGTTGACGGGGTATTGCTTCAGTTTCAGGTCATCATAATCACTTTAATGACATTAAGTGAAACGATACTTGAGAACACCGTAAAAATTGTTTATAATAAAATTGTAGAAACCTAGTCTGTCATTGTGAAATTTATTTAAAAAAATAATTTTAATGTAAACATTTGATTCAGTCCATCACCCTGCAATCATGGAAGCCCTTCTAGAACAAGGAATGATTCAAGGCTATATCAACATACTGTACAAGATTTACAGCACTTCCACTGCCTTTGTCAACATCGCTGAAGCCACCAAAGAGTTCGCAGTAGAAAGAGGAGTAAAACAAGGAGACTCTATGTCCCCCAAGCTATTCACATGAGTCCTAGAGTTGGCAATGTCAAAAATCCAATGGAAAAACAGAGGGATGAGAATAAATGTAGGAAGTCTCAACAACTTAAGATCCGCTGATGATATAGTTTTACTGTCAAACAGTCTGGAAGAGCTAAAAGAACTGATAAATGAACTACTGGAAGCTTGCAGTGAAGTGGGCATTAAAATAAAACTGTTAATAAGAAAAATAATTAAAAACAAATGAGTAGAAAAGACAAAGACAACGCAGACACGAAAGAAGTGGGTATGGGTTTCGCAGAACAGTACATCTATCTTGTCCAACTGATCAACATGAATGGCGACTCAAAGCCTGAGATCTACAGACGCATGAAACTGGGCTGGAGAGCATACTGAAGAAATTCCATAGTTTTTAAATCAAACATACCAGCACATCTTTAAAAAACAGGTATTTGAACAATGTGTATTATCGGTCCTCACATATGGCTGCCAGACTTGGACCCTAAATAGTCACATGAAGCAAAATTGAGAACTGTCCAGCGAAGTATGGAAAGAGCAATGTTAGGGATTACAAGAAGAGTCAGGAAAAGGGCGGTGTACATTCGTTCAACAACCAAAGTGACAGACATCTTAGAAAGAGTCAGGACCCAAAAATGGCAATGGGCTGGTCATATTCCTCGCAAAAGAGACGACAGATGGACTACGGCAGTACTGGATTGGATACCAAGGAATCTTAAAGAACAAGAAGACCCCCGGATCGCTGGAATAAAGATATACGTCGAGGTACAGGCGTGACCTGGAAGAGAGTTGCTCAAGATCGATCAGTCTGGAAGTAACTACAACAAAAATTAGAAAACAGAATTAAATTCTAAAATATAGCTCATCTGGCTTAAAGAGGCTATATCCTGAAACAAGGATTGATAAAGCTGTAAAAATAAATAAATAAATTTAATGTACACTGCTAATGATAGAAATGCCAAAACCATAACATTTGTACTTTTTTCCTGTTTGGTTGTCTATCCGCGTATTACGCAAAAATAACGGACATATATTAATTAAATTTGTTGCTGTCATACGTCACGTCCAGATATTAATAATTATAAATATAGAATAATTTATTTGTGTTACGAATTATAAATGAACAAAAACAATCCTATTGTGTGAATATCTCTGAAGATAAGGAGTAAGAGGTCGACTTAAAGTCGAGGAAACGGAATAATTACGAGGTCAAGAACGGATAACATAAGAGAAAGCTTAGGGTAGAAATACGACAACAGCTTCGATGAAGCTGCAGAAATTATAAACAATTAGTTGAAAAAAAGAAAAAAATCAACTAAACCTTTAAAATTTATTACGCTGCGCCTGAATAAGTCACGCAGTAATGGAAGTCGTAAGTTGTAAAGTAAAGTTAAGTTTGACTTAAGTTGCGATGTTATTGATGAAAGCATAGACGACGACAGTTTTAAAAAAGAAGAAGAAGAAGAAAAAAAAAACCTTTAAGACGAGGTGCTATAAGTATTTTGTTTCGAATATTGTAAGAGAAAGAAATAAAGAGTTACATAAGATGTTTTCGCCCTGATTGGAAACGAAACAAAAAAACATATCCTAAAAATAAATTAATAACAATTAATTTACGACAAAGTTATCGAAAGTAAACTCTTGATAGTTGTTGAGATCAGGATAGTTAAGTTACGAACTAGATATAGTCAGGTTAGACATAGACAGATGAAAATTTAGAATAATTTTTGTTTAGATTGTTACCATAGTTCCCGATGACTCGGAGAGCAGTCCGTAAATTCTAAAATTTTTATGTGTCTGTCTCAGGCATCACTCCAAATCTAATGAAAGGATCTTAACAAAAGAGCACATTCTTATGTATTGGTTCACATACAAAATATTTTAGTCCAGCTTAGTAATTTGGATCTCGGTCACGATGGCCTGACAGTTATTTTTTTTTCCCCATTTCAGAATGTTTCAACACAATTCTAAGTAATTTTGTACAGTTTTAATTTTTTTTCTGGTTTCTATTACTGGAGCGTTCCCAAATCATGCGGCTCTTTTGATATTCTCTAAAATTCTACAATCCCTATTACATCTGAGATCGCCATCGGAGAAACTCGCTTTGAATTGTGCTAATAGGACTGCTAAGTGATTTAATATTGTAAAGCGTTTTAAATCTTTGGAGAGAAGTATGATGTGTTGTTCACGTTTATTATTCTGAGTCTTTCGACGAAATAAAAATCAAACAAAAAATTAATTGACCGTGTTATTATTTAAGAAATTATCTGTTACTGAAAAGTATAAATAATTCACCTGGCAACCTGGTAAATTACTTGTAAATCTTGGAAATCGAGTTAAAAGCACTAAACCATCTTGCAGACATCGTGAAGAGCAGTTTGAGATGATGCAGTTATCTACATGGAAGTAAGGAATTCCGCCGACTGCTTAGATATTCAGCGCAATCTGGATGTTATTTTGGCATGTTGAGAGGAATAGTAACTTACATTAAATAGTAAAAAAGTGCAACGCAATGCGCATAAGTAACAAAGAGATTCAGTTTGTTCAGAAATACAAAGTAAACAGTTCAGTTATTGATATGGCCGATTAAGTGAAGTGTGAGAGTAACAACTGGCACGCTAAGATCCACCCCAGTCTCCTGGTTACACATCATCGGCAATATACCACCTCCAGAGGTAAGACGCCAAGAAGCAACGGCACGTGAGTGGATAAAACTACACCATCCTGACCATCCACAGGATCTCCTAAATGACCTACCCCCCACTCGCCTTAAATCCAGAAATCCAGTATGGCATGACGTATTTGACTTTGATGAAAAATCGCGACAAAGCTGGAGCTCTTCATCTGTGAAACATCAAGATGTTGAAGATCCCACAACGGGATATCCGGGATTCCATTTGAAGAGAGACCAGTGAATTAAACTAAATCGCCTAAGAACAGGCCACGCCTAATGCCATGCTCTATAAGTGGGAACTTCTGGATTCTCCTGTGTGTGACTGCTGAGCTCCTTTCCAGAGTGTGGAGCACATCATCAAGGAATGCTCCCAATGAAATTACGATCGACCATGTCAAGATATTTTCAGTTCTATGGTTTCCTTCATAGAATGGCTGCAAGAACTGGACATCAGTTTGTGAATGCTACCAACCTTTTTCTCGTTGTATATGTTGTAGATATTTATAGGTATTACATTAGTTGCTTAGCTATACGATAAATAAATAAATAAGTGAAGTAAAAAGCAACATGAAATGAGATTTTGTAATGTACAAACAAAGGAGACAGCGTACAAAACTCTCGTGCGTCCACATTTCGATTACTGCTGTGTCGTTTGAGACCCATTTCGTAGGGGGCTGATTGACAGTACAGAGAAGAGCCATTTTTTTACTTATGGCTTTACGCCTCGTCGACGTCGAGGTCATTAGAGGGGGATGGAACTTGGAACAAGGAACGGGAAGGAATTCGGCCATGGCCTTTTTGAAGGAAGAATTCCGGCATTCGCCTGGAGCTATTTGGGGAAAGCATGGAAAACCCAAATCTGGATACCCGGACGGGGATTCGAACCACCGTCCCCCCGAATACGAGGTCAGAGCAGAGAAATAGTCGCTCAATTCATGACTGCTTACCTCAGTCCTTATGAAAGTGTCGCAGAGTTGGTTCGTAGACTGGGCTGGGATACTTTGGTAGACAGACGACGTAGGTTTAGTTTGAACTTATTGGTAAACATGCGCACTCCCACTTTCATTTACGAGTGCGATGAAATACTTCGTCCACCAACCTTTTTGGGGTGCAATGACAGGAGTGACAAGATTAGAGAAATAAGATGCCGCACTGATTTTTATATGAATTCTTTCTTCACTCATCCTATTCTGGATTGTAATATACAGAGTAGAGATTAGTTTTGGTGCAAAGCACCCTCTGCCACCCACAATTTTGTGAATTGCGGAGTACATATGTAAATTTTTCCCGAGTGGTTTCATAATATCTATGAGAGACACTTTTATCACCACACTTTCCTCGCAAACCTATAGGCACCAAAATTTCCCCGTACCACTATGACAGCGACAAGTTTAGAATGATTCGTTTGAGAAATGCGCGGACTGTATCACATCCTGCAGTAACAGGCGCAGCCCCTCGCTGTTAAGCTTACCGTCTGACTGGAAGCCGCGACGGCAGATGTGCACGAGAGGCCGCAAAGCACGGAAGTCCCTTTGTAGTTTTACAGGATCTGGAGTAACAAAAGCTGTGGCGGCGGGCGCGTGCCGTGCGCTCTAAGTCCCGGACTCTAATGAGGCCCTCAAACACTACTCGCGCGCCACCTGCCACCACGAGAGGTGCTGTGGTTTTGTTCCTCCGGCCGTTTGTTCTTGTCTTGGCCTGTTTTTCTTTCGACTGAAACGAGGAACACACTGTACCCCGTAACACACACGAGATAAAGCAAAACAACGGTTCTTTTGCTTAGCATAAATGTATACTACGTACGTACGAGGAAGCCTGTGTTGTAAGATATGCAATTGTTTTAACGGTATGTTCGTCAATTAATCTCTAGGGGTCTTCTGCTCTTTATGAAATGCGTCCAGCATAAGATATATTTTTTAAAATTTATTAACAGGTGTGCCGGTTCTGTCAGGGTAATAGCTTCACTTTGTAAGGGTCACGCTATAACAACCCGCAGACCAGCGCTTGTATGAATTGTTATTTGAAGAATTATGGATAG